>APFE030849632.1:0-25969 GCA_000404065.3 Pinus taeda
GTTATGATAAGTGAGTTATTCATAGCATACGCGAGTCACTTTAGCCCGGATATGCAATTTGCCTCTGGACTGGACGCCGTATACGTGAGTTCATTCCGTCTATTCGACGCTGAAGTCCGGGCTATCCGAGGCGGTTATGGGAGGCATTTCTGGGCGAGCGGGTGAGAAACGCCGGATATGCGACTTATATCTGCCTGATATGCGAGTTATCATGCCGGATACGCGAGTTCTCCCCTGGACGTATAATGCGGATGATAGGTCGAGTTTCCTGCGGAGATAAGCCGCGTTCCCCATATATAAGCGGCGTATTTACCATAACTAACCGTCATTGCCCAAAAACAACCAGCGTATCCGGCAAAGATTGGTCGGATGCCGAGAAATTTGGGCGCGTATTCGAGGAGATAGTTATCGAATGAGCGTAAGATAAGATATTGACCGACAGCTTTGGCATATCTGGCCGCGTATCGTGCGATTAACTTACTTATCAGTATCGCGTTGATAATGAATAAC
Organism: Pinus taeda; assembly: GCA_000404065.3. Lineage (NCBI taxonomy): Eukaryota > Viridiplantae > Streptophyta > Pinopsida > Pinales > Pinaceae > Pinus > Pinus taeda. The sequence continues at coordinate 511 of APFE030849632.1, forward strand.
CCACCATGAATACCACGTTGAAACTGAACAAATAACATGTGAATACAGCGTTGAAAATGAATAAATAACCTGTGAATACAGCGTTGATAATGAATGGGCACTTATCAATATTTCCACAACGAATATCCATCTGACCTAACACCATTATAGCTCCATACGGAAATTACCAAACCCGATAAGATATGGATATTCTGAGCATAACCAAGCAGATAATCTAAACGGTAATTTGCATATGCATTATCGATAAAACAAACAGGAGGATATTACCGAAAGACAGCGCGGCGAAAAAATTAGCAGAAAGCTGTAATGGTGAGAATTTGCGTGGTCTTCCGGCAACAAACGAAAAAAATACAAATTACTCTAATAGAATTTCAGCGGTTAGGGTCATTAGACCCAACAATTTTTGAAAATGTATCGACCCAAATTGGACAGCTGCCACCCTGTTTGAATGCCAATAACGTCTCGCACCTGCTGCTCTCTGCGTCTGCCATGATTGCCCCACCCCGTAATTAGAAATCAACTTACAATTCTCTGAAATTTTCAACTGAATAGACCGAGGTATAAAGTATATTTCCTACCATAACAACAACAACAAAAGATCGCCGAATTTGTAAAGGCGCTGAAAGGCATACCACTGGTTGGCATATCTTGGCCCCCATGAAGGTCGCCTGTTTGCTTCCTGTTCTTTTAATTATTTATAAAACCTATTTTTATTTTATATGGTTGAATGAGTTATTTTATAACAGGTAGTTGCATTCGTGGCCAAAACATTGAATCGACACAGAAAGCGAGATATTCCATTTTTAATACGAGGGAGGATATTCACAATTTAGTAAGGAAAAAATGTTATTAATAATGCATGGGAGTAGGTTTATAGATTGGTCACCTACTCTAAGGGATGATATTTGACCTGATTGGTTTGTGTGATGGAAGGATCTAGTGACAAGTCGTAACAAATTAAAAATGTGATTAATAATCCATGGGGAGTAGGTTTATTGATAGGTGTGGTATATAGTTCTCATCTTTTGGATGAGTTACATATTCAATATCTATATATATAGATATATACGCTATCATTTTCATCTATTCAACATTTATAATTTTTTTTGTAATATATTATTAATGGGCTAATGAAAACAAACTAAACAAAATGGTTTTATGTTTTAGGCAACCACAAGAATGAAATATAGATAATTCTATATGTTTTGCAAATAGAAGCTTGTCAAGGTTTTACTTTTTTCTATTCAAATGTTACAACTTTGTATAAAATAATGCCATATAAGTATTATAATTATGATTAGGTACAATGTGATAATTAATGGGGTATATACAAAAAAAATGGGTTTAATTAATTAATATTATAATTATGATTAGGTACAATGCCATAATTAATGGTGTATATGCAAAGAAAAGAAGGGGGTTTGATTAATTAATCAAATCAACTAATAATAGTTAAGACTAAGATGGTGGAGATCCTAGTGAACTCTAACTAGCCAGGTTTAGGGTTTACATGCCTTACAACTTGCATATTTTCCACATCTCACTCTAATCTTTCTCTAAGACTTGGTCTTATGAGATGTTAAGTCTATCAAGAAGGTGGCTGCAACAACACCTCATCAATCGGGTGGTTCTCGGAAGAAAATAGCGAAAAAAAATTAATCCCTAGGGTCGATACCAACAGGAATGTATAACAATGCTTCCATAGATTTGATTGATCTAATTTACAATTATGGAGATAGATTTCACCTCCCTAGAAATGCATCACAAGGAAGTCTCTACGATGCCCTAATCCTAGGCGCTGCATGGAATACCAATAGTTACAAGTCGCTCTATTCCTAATGTCATTGGAAACCCCACATATGAGGTCAAGTCAAAGTCATTCAAAACATACCAAAGATATGAGGTCAAGTCAAATAAAGTCTAGGAGCACATAGAAATCATGCAATAACACAATTTAATATGCAAATTTATTAGTGCTTGGTCACCAAAACGAGATCTAAAAGCATGGATCAAGGATGAATGGCAGCCCAAATTGCATGTTGATTTTCATATTGGAGCCAAATATTTTCTTATGATGGTCTTCATTAATTTAGAGGATCAGTCGAGGGTCTTTGAGAATGGCCTTTTTCTCTTGACAATGTGAGTCTTTGCATCCCATTATCATTAATTTAGAGGGCTCATTCAAGGGTCTTTCAGAATGGCCTTTATTTTCTTAACAATGCGAGTCTCTTGATATGATTATGGATGCTTGGTTTCACCCCGGATTCTTTTTTTTTTAGTAGCAGAGTAAGATCCACATAGCAAGATCCAAAATTTGAATTCACCTTAGGAATCCTTGCAACCACAAATCGCTCCCATGCAAGAAACTTCTATAAATAAAAAGAAAATTTGAAATAACATTATGCAAGACATAACCAAGATCGTAAATTTGAATTCATCTCAGGAATCCTTACAACCACAACTTGAGCCCATGCAAGACGCTTCTATAAGGAAAAAGAAAAACCAAGATAACATTATGCAAGGCATAACCAAGATCCAAAATTTGAATTCACCTCAAGAATCCTTGCAACCACAACTCTAGCCCATTCAAGACACTTCTATAAGGAAAAAAACCTAAGATAACACTATGCAAGACATAACAGATATGGAGCCTGAAATGCATGATGCAAAGACAATGTTGCAAGAAATCATAATGAAGACAAGTTCTTAGGTAAGGATAGAAGGCTTGGATGAAATGGAAGTAGAGGAGATAACCCTCTATAAGATAATCAAGTAGCTACAATACCAAGGAACCAATTCTATTTTTGATGTGAAAATGGCTCTTCTCAAACAATCAAATCTTAGGATTCAATTCACCCTTTTGGAGGAAGTGTTGACTCCCACAACTCCTCAACAGGGTTCTCTTTCTTCTCTTTCTTGGCATTTGAGAGACCCCCTAAAACCAATCAAAGGAGATAAATGATGGGGGAGGAAAACAACATAAGAGTTAATACAATAGTCAAGGAATCTTCTAGAGGGACCCCATAAAACCAATCGAAGGGGATAAATGATGGGGGAGGAAAACAACATAAGAGTTAATAAAATAGACAAGGAATCTTCTACCCACTTCACATAATATTACATTTATTTCAAGGGTTTTTTTCACTATCCCTCCTTCCTTGTCAATGAAAGTGATTTTGTGGAACATAAGGGGTCTCAAAAGCGAAAAAAATAAGGACTAATTAGAGACAAAATTAAGAAGGAAAAACCTAACATTATCATCTTGATTCTCATGGAACAATACATGGTCTATGAATCATATTAAACCCCTTGGAAGTAACTTTTCATGACTCATTGGCAACCTCTAAGATCCTCTCTCGAAAATTTCAACTGATCAGATCAAAAGAGATATGGTTCTTAATGGAAGTAATGGGATGTACCTACAAGGGGATAAACTTTATTCTCTCAAAAACCTCATTTAGCTTCAAAAAATTCACTTGAATGAGAACTTCATTGTTGGAGGGGACTTCAATATGATTACGTGGCTGGAGGAAAAAATGGGGGAGTTCGTAGATTAGGAATTGAAGCACAATCATTCAAAGATGAAATTAGGCATGTAATTAAATTAGATAGAAATGATAAATGGAACATATACTTGGACAACTACAGAGAAGGAATGCACGAGACAAGATGGAAAGTTGATATATTTATTTTATCAAAATGATTTTTGGAAAAATACCTCTTTTTCGAAGCTTCCATCTTTCATAGTGCAGGCTAAGACCATTATCCAATAATGTTAGAATTAGACCTAAAATAAGCTGCTAAAAAATGACCATTCATATTTGATATTTTTTTGTTAACATATCCATCCTTCCTTGTGAAATCCAACAAGTAGTGCTGGGACTTGGATAATGGAAGCCTCTCTCCCATGTTCAACTTTCAACATAGGTTAAGAACTCTAAAGGGTTTAATTAAAAAGTCGAACCATGAAGAATTAGGTAACATATTCGAGGAAAATAAAATATGGAAACTAAAATGGAATGCATCCAACAAAAAATGACACATGAACGGTGATATGAAGATTTGTCAAGAAAGGAGGGGGAGGTTCTTAAAAAAATAGGGGAAACATGGAAGCAAGGGGGGACCTTATGGAGGAAACAATCTAGGATCTCATGGCTGAGGGGTGTGGAGAAGAACACTTAGCTTTTGCACACATCAACACTGAAACACATGCATCATTACCATATCTTCTAACATACGAGTAAGTATGGTAAATGAATCTCTCATCACATGGATGTTGAAAACGAACTTACTTCCTTATATAAGAATCTCCTTAAAGAAAATAAAACCTAACAAATTACAAGCCATGGAGAAAAAAGTCACCCACATTTTGATATTCGTCACTAAAGACCAAAATGTGGCTTAGATGAAGGATTTTACCTTGTAGGAGGTTAAGGAAGCATTGATGAGCCTCCCAAAAATTAAGTTCGCTCATCCTCATGGCTTCACCTCAGTTTTTTTCCAAGCAAGTTGGGAATTCTTGGGCGAGGAGATATTATATTTAGTGGAGGAATCATGAAGAATATGCTATATCCTCCCTACTCTAAATTCCACTTTCCTCACTCTTTCTTCTAAATCAGCGTGAGTAATGGACCTAAGTCACTTAACACCTATCATTCTTTTCAATATGGTGTAAAAACTCATTTCGAAGATCAGCCCCCATAAACTCTAACCCCTGTTTCCTTTACTCACCTCCAAGGAGTAGTTGGGATATGTTGAGGGCTCTAAAATCCTAGATGGGATCATAGTAGCCCATGAGATTATACACACTATAAAACAATTCATAAAATGAGATATGGTAATCAAATTTGATTCCTCAAAAGCATTTGACAAATTGAGATGGGCTTATCTTCTTTGAATTTTGAAAGCCTTTGGTTTCTTTGATGATTGGGCTAAATGGGTGGCTTCCTTATTTTCCTTCCCTTTCATCTCTATCCTTATCAATGGATTCTCCTCCACCTTTAGTTCCTCTTGAGGTATCCGCCAAGAAGACTCACTCTCCCATTTTAGTTTTTCCATTTTTGGTAAGAGCCTCAAGTGTTTTCTGAGATCTTCTATGCTTGATGGTGTCCTATGTGACATTTGTCTCAACAACTAGTTGGCACTAATAACTCAACAGCAATTTGTGAATGAAACTATGTTCATAGGCATGCCCTTCATTCAAGAAACCTTGGCCTTCAGGAACATTTTGAATGACTTTATGCTAGCCTTTGGTACTAAAATAAAGCCCAACAAGTCCCAAGTCCTCTTCTTCAACACCCATCATAGCATTCAAACCCATCTGGCATGGAAAATTATTCAAGGGAGAGATATTTTGGATATACTTTCCTCCAAAACAAGAAATTCGACATTCAGAGCCTTACGTTATCTAGAAGTATTAGTTCTCCTCAAATCGGTGCTTCAATCACTCCTAATTTACAAAATTTTTGCCCTAGTTGCACCAAAAGTCATCTTGAGCTCAACGCTTAACCTAATGCGCTCTTTTCTTTAGGAGGATTGGCCCAGGAAAATAAGTGGCCACTCATGTCTTGGATTTTTCTCTACCTTGCATTTATTGTTACGTAAAATGTTATAATTAAGTTATCTAATATATTATTTTCATTATTATTTTATTTTAATAGTTTTCATAATTAATGTTGTATGCAATGTGTTAAATGATGTTATATAAATGTTACAATTGTTATTAGGTAGAATTCTATAATTAATGTTTTATATACAAACAAAATAAGGGGGTTTAATTAATTAATAAAATCAACTCATAAGAGTTAGGAATATATGCTGGAAATGCCACAGAAACATGCTCTGTAATGTTAATCATCTAGCTTTCGGGTTTACATGTGTTACAACCCTAAAACCTTTGTAGATTTTCCCTACTGAACTCTAATATTTTGTGACGACTTGATTTTAGCTTAGTTCTGGCAAACCTATGGCCCCCTCATCTGGGGAGGGGATGCGCCCCCCTCCTACAACAATGTAGTCTTTGGAGATGCTAAGTTTAGGAAGAAGGTGGCAAAAAAAACACCTCATCAATCCCCCCACTAGAAAATTCATAACAAGGAGGTTGAAAATATTATCAAATCTTATGTGTTGTATGGAAAAAAAATATATCAAGCCACTTTGTTCAAAAATTCCTTGAAAACCCCAGATACGAGGTCATGTAAGATAAAATATTAGAGTACCAATGACAAGGGCTTAAGGCCAAAATCAACATATTTTGCAGCGATTTCTTTAATAAAATAAAAGGGCCATGGAAATAGACTTGAAAGCATGGCTGGTAGAAAAATATTAGAAGGCATTTGGGCCTATAACAATGTTTTCATATTCTCATGAGTTGTTTTCAATTGTAGGAATTATATCCTGTCATGACAGGATGATGATGGTGCAGAAGAAGAAGGAGACCATGCTAGATGACACCTATGAAACTGAAAGATAAAGTTGTCTCTTGAACAAGAAGATGAAGGCGAACTATCTTCATGACTTATGAAGGAGGAAGATAGAGGGCATGAACCATCTCTCAAGAAGACAAAAGGATAACAACATGAAGAGTGGCTTGACATTTCCACATCATCATTAAGTCCATGTCATGAGTCTCAATTCATGTCTTGTCAAGATGCCAATTCAAGGTGTCAAGTGAGTCCTCATGTGCCACATCATTTGTGGATGTAATTATGTAGTTTTCAATAATATAAGAAATTTAATGTAAATTGAAAGTCCAAGAGTCATCAATAGAATCTGAAAGGTCATGGAGAAGTTAAAGAGTCATGAGGAAAGTCCAGGAGTCAAAAGGGAGGTGAAATGTCACCCCATTTGTTGTATATACACCCTCATAGCTCAAGAAAAGAATTTTTCCCATTGGCTCGTCCCACTAGGTATTAGATATGAAGATAGTTGTTTGAAGGAGAAAGTGATAGCTCTTACACTCCACTATTGGAGATAGTGGTGTTCATTGTACCAATGTATCTTGGAACATTTTCTTAATACTTGAAGCTCATTAAGCGATCACACTTTCATTTGTGTGACATAAATGTTATAATAATATTTTTTGAATGTTTGCGATATATGTTTTTTTCATATGCACTAAATAAATTGAACTATTTCAGTGGCTTTGGTGTGTATCTTGTTGAAGGTTTGTTGTACTTGTTTTAATGATCATTTCTTCTTTGTGAACTATTTCGCTAGTTGATCAACTATTCTTTCATATATATGTGCTTGTCTATATTTATTATATTAGTACTGTTACTCTTCTCTTGAAGGCGCGCTTCTATTTTCCCTTCAGTGAAAGAACCTTGATATATTCTACAACTAAACATTCCACAAGGCATACTCACTTGTTCATTCAAAATACATGCATATTAATCTTTTGTGCTAATCATCGTAGCTAAGGAAAATTTTTAAGAATCATGGAAATCGAGCCATAATTTTGGAAGGGATCCTACTCACAATGGTGTGAAGTCTAATTGGGACTTTTCATCAGGGAGACCCGCTTGCATGTTGATGGGATCCAACACCATAAACATTTTGGCACTAGAAGGAGGGAAGTTTCATTTTTATGGCTAATAAATCACAACATTATAAAAAACATACTTCCACGCAAGGTCGTAATGTCCCCATTTTCCACTCCAACTCATACTCCTGAGAGAGAGGAAACTTATCATCCTAGTATGGGACAAGAATTTGAGGCGACTTAGGACCAAATCTAGACCATCCTACTGATTACTATTCAATTTGTGAGAGCTCTTGGTTTACTCCATGTTGCTTCTATTATACCCCATCAACTTGTAAAGAAATAAACAACTCTGAATGGTGCATTTGTTTCTTTGGTGGAAGATTTGGTTATCACAACCCTTGAGGAGTCAGTTGGTCCTATAGAAGGAAAATGTTAGGAAGGGGAAATGCAACTTGTTAAGGAGATGTTGGATAGTGAAGGGGAATATTTTCAGTACTCTGATGAGGAACATCTTAATTATAATGTAGTTTTTTCTAGTTTTATTCCTATATTTCTAAAGTGTAAGCAACAATATACATCCAATGTAATAACCCAAATGAAAATATATTTGAAAATGAATAATAAATCTTTATTGATAACACTTGGTGAAGCAGATACACAAAAGGGCCCGCAAATCCCCTCCATGTGATGGGTCATTTTATGTCCTTGATGCTTCAGTAATCAATTATCTCTCTCAATGTGTGAAAAACCAAAAACAATGTGTAGAGCTCAAATGGGAGCTCAAGTGAAAAGAGACAGTAATGGTAAAAATGATAATGATCATGGTGAAGAATGAATAGAAAATCCTCCTACTTATAACAAAGTATTGGGTTGATCTTGATAATGGAAAATGATAAAATAATATTGAGCAAATCAAGATCTAACCATTAGGAATAATTTATTATATTTTTTGGAGAGGGAAAAGATATTCAAAATGGTCAAATATCTTTATCTAGAAATAATAAACAAATAGAATGATTTATTAATTATTTTGCGAGGATTAAGAATGGTGTGAAATTGAAATAATTATTAAACAATGATTTAACAATTATTGCAATAATAGAATTAACGAATAATAAATAAATAATGATTTATTTCATTATTCCTATGTAATTTAGTCAAATGTGAGAAGGAATAATTATCAAACAATTATTTAATAATTATTCCTAGAGAAAATTATAAATAATGATTTATTCAATTCTTCCCATGAGTTTTTTGAGTTTTTTTTAATGAGAAATAATTTAATAAAAGTGGCTTGCTAAATTATTTCCCATGGTGAAAGTGATTTTACTATGGTAAATTAAATCCTGCAAGGTGTATTTCGATCCACCTAGTTAGAAATGGCGAGGTAATCATTTTTTGGTGATAACGAAAACCCTAAAACCTTTGCAAACTTTCCACCCCTCACTCTAATATTTTTCTAGGACTTCATTTCTAACATGATTCTGATCAACCTATGGCCTCCTCATCTAGGGGAGGGGGTGCATCCCCTCCTACCAAAGTGTAGTATTGAGAGATGTTAATTCTAGGAAGAATGTGGTGGAGGTAGAACCTCATCGATCCCCCCACTGAAATTCATCACAACGAGGTCAAAAATATGCCCCACTCTTGGGCACTGAATGGAAAAACAATATATCAATCTATTTTGTTCCAAATGTCCTTCAAAATGACATGTATAAGGTCAATTAAGATAAAATATTGGAGCACATAAAATCCATTCAAGGCCACACATTAATCTTCAAACTTATTGGAGGTTAGCCACCAAATCAATATCTCGCCTCATGGATCAAGGCTAAATGGTAGCCAAAAGTGAATGTTGATTTGCAGATTGGAGCCAAAGGTTTTCTTATGATGATATTCATCAATTTAGAGGATTGTTCAAAGGTTGTTATGAATGGCCCTTATTTTCTTAACAATGCCATTCTCTTCATCTTGTTTTGGATGCCTCATTTCATCCCAGAGAAGGAAAAATTTTTGGTTGCTCCTATATGGGAAATAGTCAGAATTGCCAATATCATTGGAAACTATGTAAAAGTGTCAGAAATAACTAAATCAAAGAGGTGCCTTGCATATTCTAGGATATGTGTTTACATGAATGTCTTAGAGTGACTATCATAATCCATACTTATCTTCCCCAATCATTAGGATATCATCCAGCCAATTGATTATAACCATATCCCTTTTTCTTGTAGAAGCTGCCATGAACATGGATACCACTATATAGATTTACCCCTCACCGATCCCCCCATGTTAAAGGAGATAATCATAAGAACTAATCAAAAAGGTTTCAACAATTGTCTAGAATGAGGAGGAACTCTAGACCCCAAAACCCTAACTCCAAGGAGCCCCTTTTGTCCAAAAAAAAATTTGAAGTCGTAGCAGAGAAAAATCCACTGCAACAGGATCAAAGGTCACACCGAGGAATCCTTAGGACCACAACCCAAGCCCACACAACACACCGCTACAAGGAAAAGGAAAAACCCATATAAGACAATGCAAGGCACAATGGATATGGAGATTGAAATACATGATGTAGAGACAATGTTGGAATAAATCATAATGGAGACAATATTTTTAGGTAATCATAGGAGATTTGGATGAAATGGAAGTAGAGGAGAAAAGCCTCTTTGAGATACTAGATTTTCTACATAACGAAGGATCCATTTCAATTTCTACGGTGCAAACAGATCTTCTTGAATAATCATATATGTAACATAGCCCATTACCAATTAAGCCTAAGGAGCTGGATACTAGGTTGATCAACTACTAGTGCGTGATTATGAGAATGGGGTCTAAAAAATATGTATCTTCTCTATTCACATTTTGGGGTCAAAATTTATGTCTTTCTAGGGTTTCCATATTCATTTTGTAGGTTTTCATAATCATGTCTTGTGGCACCCACGTGGTGCGATGTGGAATATTACCATAGGGAATATTAGTTGGCATAATTCCACTCATTGCTAGGTAAATCCAACCCTATGACCTTGTGGTAGGTTCCATCATAGTTAGATCAAGGGGGGTACCATCTCGTGTGGTGGTACTTGAGTCTATGTACTTAGTATTGTTGTTTAAATAATTGCTATAATACACCTCCTCAACTAAGACATAGTGCCAGTACATTGTATCCACTCCTTATGGTTGGATAGTTGATCATCACTTCAAAGAATATTATTTGAGTGCTTCTTGTACCTTTTAAGTGTTTCTTGAACCACTAAGAATGTCTCCCTTTCTACATATCAATGTCAAGCTCCACTTGTAATGGAAATTTCTCTAACATTATCACCGAAGGTTCATTATAGATTTGTGTCATGGCTTCATCAAAATATTTTTGTTCATCTTCCCATTTATTGTTTGCATTTTCCTTGGTTAAGGAATTGAAACACAATGATATGTCAAAGTAATGTGATGTAGACTTCAAATTTGTCACTGAGATAGGTTGGCATTGACCACTCAATTTATGAACTGTATCATCTCTAGGTTGATATACAATCCATCTACACCTATCATATAGTTGAGGTAAGTTACGAAGTCCATGGAAAATCAACTCTTCTTGAAATTCATCAAAGGTTTCTTCCGCCTTACATATTTTCATAATAAGACTTTGAGATTCTATAAGTGTTATGTTCATATTTTGATATAGAGGAGAATGATATCACAATACACAATGACAAAAAAATCTAGATAATATCTTGAAACATCGTTCATCAATCTATGGAATGTTATTAGTGTATTACCAAGCTCAAATCCCATTACAAGTATCCATACAACAATAGTAAAGTCTGGAAGCTTGTTTTCTATGTATCTTCTTCCGTCACTTATACGCTAAATTATGCTCAAGCTTAGAGATATGCATTTCTTATGGCTTGCAAGTATCCCCATGAGTCGGAAAAGGGTAAATATTCCTTTTTACTTTCTGTAAAAAGAAAAATGCGAGAAACCTGCATAGAAATCCAAATAGCATCACAATGAGATCAATGAAGTGAAAATTACAATTTGATAATTATATATTTACAATGCGTTACAACACAAATTCAGAAGAATGACACCCATCCTTGTCCACCTTAAGGAGGTATCCACTGCTACATATTACACATAATTCATTCATCCCATGGAGCCTCGATGAGTTATGAAGAAAAATAAATGAAAAGAAACAAGTTTGTGAAGAAGGGTGGAAAAACAAAGGTGAGGGTATCTCATGTACCACAATTTTCTCCCTCCTACACTCACATACCCAAGTGTGGTCTTCCCTTATTGTAGATACTCATTAAATTATTATGGTTTATGGTTTATGGTTAGGGTTTGGGGTTTAGGATTTATGATTTAGGGTTTATAGCATTTTAGTAAATTCTTTTAATAAGCAGTTAAATAAAAGTTACAAATGGTTTTTAAAATGTGATAAAATTCTGAGGATTTAGCATTTAGGGTTTAGTGTTTATAAAAATTTAGTAAATGTATTTAATATACACTTAAATAAAAGTTACAAAACACTCTTTAAAATGTTATAAATTAATTATCGGTTAGTCTTTAGGGATTAGGGTTTAAAGTTTATAACAATTTAGTAAATTCTTTTAATAAGCACGTAAAAAAAGTTACAAAACACTTTTTAAAATGTTATGAAATGCTTAGGGTTTATGTTTTAGGGTATAAGGTATAGGGTTTAGGGTTTGGGGTTTAGGGTTTAGGGTTTAGGGTTTAGGGTTTAGGGTTTATAACAGTTTAGTAAATTGTTTTAATAAACACTTAAATAAAAGTTACAAAATGCTTTTTGAAATGTTATAAAAGGCTTAGGGTTTAGTCTTTAGGGTTTATGTTTTGCGGTTTAGGGTTTAGTTTTTAGGGTTTAGGGTTTAAATCACCTTATTAAATTATTTTGATAAACTTAATTAAAAGTTACAAAACTCTTTTTAGAATGCTATAAAATGCTTAGGGTTTAGGGTTAAGAATCTAGGGTTTATAAGGCTTTAGTAAATCCTCTTAATAAAAACTTCAATAAAAGTTAGAATTTTTTTTAAGATGTTATAAAATGCTTACGGCTTATGTTTTATGGTTCATGGTTTAGGGTTTGGTGTTTAGAGTTTAGGGTTTATAAGACTTTAGTAAATGATTTTAATAAACACTGAAATAGAAGTTACAATATGTTTTTTAAAATGTTATAAAATTACTAGGGTTTAGCATTTAGTGTTTATGGTTTAGGCTTTAGAGTTTAGGGTTTATGGTTTAGGGTTTTAGGTTTATAGGTTAGGTTTTAGGGTTTAGGGTTTGTGGTTTACAGTTTCGGTTTAATGGTTTATAACACTTTAGTAATTTCTTTTAATAAACACTTAAATAAAAACTACAAAATGCTTTTTAAAATGTTATAAAATGCTTAGGGTTAAGGGTTTAATGTTCACAGTTTGGGGTGTAGGGTTTGAGGTTTAGTGTTTATGATTTAGGGTTTAGGGTTTATAAGGCTTTATTAAATGCTTTTAATAAACACTTAAATAAAAGTTTCAAAATACTTTTTGAAATGTTATAAAATGATTATGGTTTAGGGTTTAGGGTTAGGGATTTAGTGTTTAGGTTTTAGGGTTTAAGGTTTGGGGTTTTGGGTTTACGTTTATGGTTTAGTGTTTATGGTCTATAAAATTTTGGTAAATGATTTTAATAAACACTTAAATAAAAGTTACAAAACAATTTTTATAATGTTATAAAATGGTTAGGGTTTATCGTTTGCAATTTAGGGTACATGGTTTGGGGTTTGGGTTATAGGGTTCAGGGTTTACGTTTTGGGGTTTAGGGTTTATGTTTTTGTTTTTAGGGTTTAGGGTTTTGTGTTTAGGGTTTAGGGTTTATAACACTTTAGTAAATTATTTTAATAAACACTTAGATAAAACTTACAAAATTCATCTTAAACTGTTATAAATTCTTAGGGTTTATGGTTTATGGTTTAGGGTTTAGGTTTTGGGGTTTAGGTTTTAGGGTGTATGGTTTAAAGTTTATAACAATTTTAGTACATTATTTTACTAAACACTTAAATAAAAGTTACAAAACTCTTTTTAAAATGTTATAAAATTCCTACGGTTTAGGTTTTAGTTTATGGGGTTTAGGATTTAGGGTTTATTATTTAGGGTTTAGGATTTAGGGATTAGTGTTTTGGGCTAAGGTTTTGGGGTTTAGGGTTTAGGGTTTAAGGTTTATAAAAATTTATTAAGAGGTTCTAATAAACACATAAATAAAAGGTTACGAAAAAATATTTTAAAATGTTATTAAATGATTAGGGTTGAGGGTTTAGTGTTTGGGGTTTTGTGTTTAGTGTTTAGGGTTTAGGTTTTATAACACCTTAGTAAGTTCTTTTAATAAACTCTTAAATAAAAGTTACAAAATTATTTTTAATAGATCATAAAATCCTTAGGTTTTATGGTTTAGGGTTTTGGGTTTGGGGTTTAGGGTTTAGTGTTTAGGGCTTATGATTTAGGGTTTATAACACTTTAGTAAATTATTTTAATAAAACCTTAAATAAAAGTTACAAAAAAATTGTTAAAATGTTATAAAATACTTAAGGTTTAGAGTTTAGGGATATAAAATTTTATTAAATGCTTTTAATAAACACTTTAAAAAGTTACAAAAATGTATTTTAAAATGTTATAAAATTATTAGTGTTTAGGGATAGGGCTTATAGTTTATGGTTTAGGACTTGGGTTTGGATTTAGGTGTTGTCGATGATGTTGATGCTGGTACTCTGGCAAGTACCAATGCTAGTGCTTATTAATGAAGTCTCATCTGGTGTGACGAAGTCCTTACATTCGAACTTGCTTCTCATGAGACCTCTTAGGATGTTGATGTGAATTCTTGTTGGATAACCCATTCATGCAGATCCACTAGAGTCCACCACTCTCTATCATATGGCATGTCACATGAACAATCCTCTATGATGGTCCCCTCCAGGTTAGTAATGTATTCATAATCAGTTTTCCCCACTCCTTAAAGATGTTCTTGAGAAAGAAAAAAAATTCATAATGATCATTATATAATTTCATAATCTATTTCCCTTTAATGGTGTCGTCCTTTTCTTCGACACCTTTGTGACTTTCGTTAATTTCCACCAGGATTTTCATGAAGAAATGTTTTGGATGTAATTCCCATCATCATTATAAAAGGTTGGAAAATTATTTTAGTGGAGAAACTCACTTTTCTATTTGAATCCTTCTATTACTTCCATCAGTTCTTTCACCTCCTCTTTAGCATTCATTGGTAATTTAATTTCCCTTATTATCTGATTGGCTCTTGTTACTAATTCAAACCTATTGATATTTACCTTTGTCACTTCTTTTTTTATATCTGGTTAAGGAAGTCTACAATTACTTTTTCCTTGGAAGGAGAATCTCCAATAGTCTTGTTAATGAATTTTATTTCTCTTTATGCTCTTCTCATGGTCATAGTCATTTGTTGAATAAATTTTAAGTGGTCATCGTGTTTTTCCACCATATTTATAATTCTTCCCCACTTAATCCTCCTAATTTCTTTAAATAAAGGCTTGATATGGTTCAATATTTCTTAGCATTTCTAGCTCATTTTTAAGTCTCTTAATATGTTCTTTAGCCTAGAGGATCTCGGTCTTAGCTAGTTCCAACATTCGCCTTTCATTAGGTAGTGAAAATGATGTCTTTCCAAAGATATCTAACAATGTTAAGGTATTCACTCGGATAAAACATGAATGAACTTTCTTAGTTCAAGAGATGCAATAAATGTGCCTTAAGTACCGATATCATCATCACAATGGTACAACTCTTTACCTATTCATTTCACATCTACAAAGCTTCCTATGGATGACGAGGCCATTTGGCAGGGTGGTGAGTTGGAGGAGAATACTTAATTGATGAACAAAATAAGGTCAAGGAGATTTGCGATCAAAACGGTAAATAGTTTGGTTCCACATGTTGCAAAGTGGGAATGACAAGTTGGTGGGGAAAATTTTAAAAACTTTGACCCGTGAAATGATGAGATGTGGACAAATGATAGGATGATGACTTTGAGCTAAAGGGTATTGAATTTAGTAGTTAAAGAGGTTTTTACAGCTTAAGAATGCATTTATAAGGTTTTCTTGATGAATTTACACAATTATTTTACTCAAAGGCAGAATTTTCTTTAAAGGAGTGTACATTTCTTGCAAGGCAATGCAAGGTTTAAATTTGAGCCAAAATTCTCATAAATTCTATAGTCTAGAGAAATTTACTAGGGGAATTCATCAATAGAGGTGGCTTACATGTTCAATTTGTAGGACTTGTGCTTTTCATTTACCAGATCTGGTAAATTAAAGGCCATAGCTGTGCAGGATTTGAACAAGGTGACTGCAGTGGAAAATGGCAAAAATAGCTCCCATGTACATAATTTATACCTCACTAATACATGGCACATGTCAGTATATGACATCAGCGAATCATAGTGCTGCCATATGGTAGGCGATTATTTATGGTGATTGTGCTGACATCAGAAGTGGGAAGGCAGGTAGCTCATTGACAGAGCAGAGTTAATTGTGCAAGAAGTGATTGGCCACGGTTTAACGCAATCATACATGGGAAATATACATGGAGGGCTGTGTGGCAGCCTCTCGCATGGTTTAGAGGCCAAACTTTTCAATCTTTAGCGGCATATGACGTTGATGAGGAGGCAACATGTAGAACCCACTACACCCATCAATTGCATTAGAAATTATGCATCTCCACAACATGGAGCTCCCACATATGTTGGATGAAGCACCTCTAACACTATTGGATATGTCGATGTGCAAGTTAGTTGAGAGTCACTAATGGGATCATGTTGGCATGCAAAGGAGGTGGGGCCAACCATGTGGTAGTTGACAAGGAGGCAGAGTGAACTCATGGTAACTAACCGGGCGGATGTAGTGAGTGGGTTTCCCACATGGAGGACACATGGAAGTACTTTTCTACATCGATCCCCTGGCATTTGAAATCGGCCGAGAATTTTGCAGGGTATTACATTTTGACACTAACACATATGTCATTTGAAGATACCTATTTTTGCATTGAATTTGTTAAGGAGGTATTTCAAGAAATCTCTCATGCCATCATAAGTTGTCTCCAATTTTACATTGTTCTATATAAGAGATTTTATCCCCATAGCTATAATGGAGGTATAGATTGCTTCAATTTGGCTATTTTTAAGCCCCTTTAATAAAGGATTGAAGTGAGTCTACATGCTCTAGGCCTAAATCTCCATTTTTTACTCTAAAAAATATTGGATTTTTCACACCACCACATTTCACAACGATGCTTCTTATTGTACTCTCCAATTGAACAATAAGTCAATCCCTTCTCTTGTTATTCTCCTAATAATGTTATCTAATCATACCTCGTCTTATCAAACTATTACAAAACAAAACTCCTTTCAACCTCTTATTACATGCTATAAGGATATTTTTTCTAAGCCTTTTTGGTCAAAAGTATATTTACCTCACCTACTCTCTTAGTACATGCAAATTTAGCCACCATTCCTAAAGCATACACTCACTACCAACTAAATTTTCAATTTCCCAATACTTAAGATACTAGAAACACAAACAACAATGATCTTTTGCCACTCCCTTTTACCTTCTTCCAAAACTACCTTAAGTTTATTCCTTAGATTCTTCCTTCTAAATACCTTACTCT
This sequence comes from Pinus taeda, assembly GCA_000404065.3. Taxonomy (NCBI): domain Eukaryota; kingdom Viridiplantae; phylum Streptophyta; class Pinopsida; order Pinales; family Pinaceae; genus Pinus; species Pinus taeda. The sequence continues at coordinate 17,683 of APFE030849632.1, forward strand.
ACACTCTATTACAAACCTCCTTGTTAATTCCTCATTGTCCACTACAGATTCATTCTTCAGTATAATTAGAAAAAATAGAAATTAAATACAAACTAATAAATGAGCATTGTTCTATAAGTAACCATATGATGGGAACTTATCGATTCCATATATAGCTATATGCAAATTCACTCTCTCTTATAATTAAGAAAAAATAGAAATTAAATGCAAACTAATAAATGAGCACTATTCTATAAGTAAACATATGATGTGAACTTATCCAATTCCATTGTGAGAATGGGACCAATCCCAATCATGAAAAGTGTTAGTGCTACCAATGTGATTGCGGGGTTTTCATTGGTGTGTGAGTTGATTGAAATTACCATATAGGATATATTTCACGGCTCACAAAGCTTGCCAGTAACGTACGACTAATATCTATACTTGGGAAGGTGGCAGCAAATATAATGAACGAGTACAATTTTGTAGTAAGGAAATATATACTTGTGTTTCTTTAAGGAAATAGGTGAAGAAACCTCTAACCATATTGAGAATGAATATTGGGGTTATTACATATCAGATCAAGATAGAAAAAATCTACAACTATTATTGGCTACAAGGGGTTGAGCGGTTGTACATTCTTTGTAATTCCGTTTTTCGAATTTGGGACTAGCTTTTCCCTGCGTTATTCTACGACTTTGGCTACCTCCTTTGCAAATTTCCTCTGGCTTTCTAACCCTGACCCAATGAGTCTATATGCAGGAGACCGGGCTATGAGAGAAAGCTATCACTCAACACGTCTATTTCTGAGCTCATATAAGATTTATGATGCTCGAGCGTGCTTATCGTAGGAGATTCCTTACATGGATTGATTTCCAAGGGATCAGGAAAGAGATGAAACACCGAGCGTTCAAACAATCCATCCACCTGGTTATTACATTATCGGTCGGTTAAGGTGAGTCACAACGCCAAATTTTCCCAGCTGGCGGTTCCCTCAATATTCACATATCCTAAAGAGCCAACCTAGCGTTGAGAAATTGCATATCCACTAGCGACGATTTGAAAATTGCGTTGATGATGGTATACATGATGGAGACAATTCGTATAGCACATATTCCATCCCTAATCTGCATATTCCGTTCTTAATCCGCAACAACAACTCCCATATCTAGTTGATAATTCGCATATTTCACAGACAAAATAACGTTGATAACAACATATCACTGATAATTCCAGAATTCAATGAAGATATGCAGATCAATTTGATAATTTGCGTATTCAATGAAGATATGCAGATCAAGTTGTTAAATCACGTATGTTCAGCGACGAGTTGCATATCAAATGGGTAACTAAAGATAACTTGCATTTCCTGTTGATAATTCTCAAATTCCACCATAAATTCGCATATCTGATGAATAAAAGTTGCATATACGGTAGATAAATTGCATAACACGTAGATGGTAGTTTGAAACTTGAGCTGATACTGCTCATATTAGACGCATTGAATCTATATTACGCATGGAGATAACTGGAATGGGGCACTGATATATAGGTATGTGTCATGAGTATCGCTAGCTTTGATATCCTTACTTCTAATACATAATATTTGGAAGACAAAATAGAGGGAGAGATCGTCAAATAGAATAGAAATATAAGAGCTAATACATAATATTTGGAAGACAAAATAGAGGGAGAGATCGTCAAATAGAATAGAAATATAAGAGCTAAGTATGAGAATATGTAGAAAAAGGGTGCTCCTCTGAGAGACGTAAAGGGTCTTTGAGGAATTTACAAGACAAACAAATAGAATTAGAAGGATAGAATATATATCTATTAATCCAATTGGGCTTGGGGCCATTACAAGGCAAAAAGATAGAAAATAGTTTTATATGAATAGGTACCTATCAATATGCACGTATAGAATGTGCCAAGCCACAAAAGTAAAATTATAAACTTCTCTCCCTCCCTTCCTTCAAATCTCTCCATCTGCCGAAGAATCATAAAAGCCAAAGTTATAATCCCAACAGTAACTCAAGGATTTCACTTACGGATGACAGTTGGAAAGAAATGGCAGAGGTCATGGAGACGCTTGTTTCTATAAAGAAAGTTGCAACATGGCACAGGCCAAAAGGATATTTTACTACCCTTTAAGTTCCATGTAGTCCACACCCATTTCATATGTTAGAAATGGTACGGTATGCTTAGATCCAAGAGATAATTAAAAATTTTAAGACAATTGTTTGGTAGCTAATTAATTTAGAGAAAATCAAGAAAGAGAAGGACAATGGTTAGATAAACAACTATATTAATCTTAGTGGACTATTTATTTTACCCATCTCTACCAGAAAAATTATCCAATCCCTCAACTAGGCTATCACATACTTCATTTCATTTTCAATTCGCGAATTACAGTTTCAATCACATTTCATTTGGAGTTAAAGAATAGAATTAGAATCTGAACCCCAATTCAAGAAACACTTCTAACTTTCACCGACGCCACAGCTTCGTCGAGGGTTCTTTAGGCTGGTACAATGCACCAAGTAAATAATTTCAATGCCACCATTGTTTTTGTGGCTGATACATCGATCAACACTGTCATTAGTACAAAGCATCAGCTCCCTCCTTCACTTGCGTTAGAAATCATATTTGAAACAACGCAAGTTCATTGTCTTTAGGCATTATATTTTCACAGCAATAGCCAGAGTTTGAATCGCAACATTAATTGAGGAATTTCTTCTCCTCACTTTCATTGTCGCAACCTCGGTATGAGAACTAAAAATTTACACATTCATCCGTGCCACAACCTCGGTATGAGCACTGAAAATTTTCACATTATGAGCACGTGCAAAGGCCGATTAGCATAAGTAAAAGCCATTAACTCCCTTTTTCCCGAATCCCTCCTTTCATAACATGAATATGCACATTTAGAGCCATCAACTCCCTCCCTCTCCTTCCTCCCTCTCCTTGCTTTTACGCTGACACGCCACTGACACATTCAACAGGAATTTAGGAACAAGAATTTGCCCAACTTTTATGCTGACACATTGAAAAGGAATTCAACAACAAGAATTGGAATCCCAACACCCGTTCAAGAACCTCGCCTGTACTCCCACTCCCAGATTTTACGCCGACACACCATTGACACACTGGACTGACTAAAATTTTAAAAGGTTCGAAACTTAAACAGGGGATCATGAATCTGAGGGTAATATCATATATCATATATCGTAAAAAATAATATATCTATCTATTTATATATATAATATTATTATTTTAAAATTATATCATAAGTATATATAGTATAATTAAAATTAAATAATTTTTTTGCAATGGAATTTTTTTAATGAGCATATTCTTATTTAAATATTTTGTATAGTGAAATAAAAAAAAATTATTTTTTAAATTAAAAAAAAAAAAAATATTTTTATGACAATGGACAAAATTAACATCATATGGGAGTGTAGAATGACCATCTAGACTCATAATATGAGAGTTGTATAAATAATGAGATAGAAATATTTTTTTACTATTGAAATGTTTTTATTAATCTAACAAATTTTATTATACAATGACAGATGAACAATTATGAAAATAAAGGGATGGAATTCCTTTTCTGTTTGAAAATGTTTTTTTGTGAAAGGTAAAACATTTTTTATTTTTTTTTTTTATGGAATGGGAATAACTTATAAGAAATTCTAGATGTTATGTTGCCGTTTTTAATATAATACTTATTTAATTTTTAAAATTTAAATTAATATTTAAATATATAATTTTTTGAAATTAATTATAGTATAATTTCAAATAATATTAATAAAATGTTGTTAATCAAGCTAATGTTATAGTGTTTAGGAAAAATGATTGGAGCCTTTTCTATTTAAATTTAGTTGAACTTCTTTGTTGAAAATAAATTATTTTTGTTTTAGGGGTATGTTATGAAACTAGGTCAAGAAAAAGATAGAAAAGATCGATAACGCCTTAAAATTTAGCCTCTTCGAGGGGGAAACCTCCTTTACATTACATAAATGAACAATTCTTGCATGATTCAAATGACAAAACCTCCTTTCTATATATAGGAGTCTAAGGAGTCAAAACATAACCTAGCCGACCTAACAATAATAATATAAAGCCACAAAAATAACAATAGAGGGATTCTATGGGGCACATTAATAACATTATGGGGACAATAGGGGCACAAAAATATTAATAAGGGGTACAACTACAATAGTAATGGGGCAATCACTAGTATTATAGGGACCCAACATGCCACTCTCCTTCAAAAAAGTGTTTTCCTCAACGCTTGAGTAGTTCTGGATACTTCTGTATAAAATTCTCATCCTCCCATGTGGAATCTTCAGCAGATAAGTTCTTCCACTTGATAAGATACTCCGAAATTGATTGATTTCGTAGTTGTCGAGTTCTTGTTTCTGTGACTGCTTCTGGTTCCAATATAATTTTTCCTTCCTCGTCAAGTTCAGGCAATATTGTTTGAACTGGGAGCTTGTCACCTATAACCTTCTTTAAACATGAAACATGGAAAATTGGTTGCAATCGAGAAGCTGCAGGAAGCTCCAATTTGTATGCCATAGTACCAATCTTTCGCAACACCTTGTATGGACCATAATACTTTGGTGATAATGTATTATCCTTCTTAGCTTGCTTGAGGGACATTCGCTTATATGGTTATAGCCGTAGGAATACTCAATCACCCACAATGAAACTTCTTTCGCTGCGATGTTGATCTTCTTGTTGTTTCATTCTATTTTGTGCCAACATGAGGTTATCCTTTAAGAGTTGGAGGACTTGTTGTTGATGTTCGATGTGATGTTCCACTGCCTGAACCTTATTCATATTTATCTTCAATTCTTCCATCTTATCATCCATGCCATCAATTCTAGTGTCCATGCCATTCAGCTTAGCTTCCATGCCATCCATCTTAGCTTCTACACCTTTCTTTAAACAATCCATCTTAGCTTCTACACCTTTCTTTAAACCATCCATCTTAGCTTCTACATCTTTCGTTAAAACAACCATCTTAGATTCTATTGCTTTTTGTGTATGTGACACTTGTTGCACTTGTTCTTGTAATTTTGATATATCATATAGCATTCCTTCCTCTTCTTCATGAGTCATGCTAGAGCTTTCAGGTTCCTTACTAGGTGTTTGCATTTTCTTCCCTCGGGGCATCAGTTACCGATAATAATGCTCTACTAGCCCTTTGAATTCCTTCAAAATAAATTTTCAAACCAATCTTAAGCAAAAATTTAAAAGAATCTACACGCCTTTTTTTTCACTTTGTAGGAGCTCGATATTGCCTCGGATGTATCTCTGTACTTTCCAATCATCCAATTCTGAAATTGCGATTTGTGGTAGCCCTTGATGTCCTCATTCCAATGCCACCAGTCTGATCCAAATTGGATTCTCCAAGGAAGCATTATACGAAATCGCCCACGGTGACCTGATTATAGACTAGTTCAATAGAGAAAAATTGTACGACATGCCATGAGTCACTGTTTCGATGTTTGGCTCTTAAAAATATAGACAAGAAACTAAAGTACGTCCTCTTTCTGCACCTTCTTACAAAATTTCAATCCAATGCTCAAAGAAAAGGTTATGACAATTTTCCCTAGGCCACCTGTTTGGAATGTAATTCAGGAGTCTGCAAAAAGACCAACTTCCTCAGATCATATCTCCGCAAATATATCACAAAACGCTCTGAGATTTGGATCCAAGATTCAATGCAATTTCTTTTCAAATGGGTTTTTTTGTGAGCTTCTGAAACATCACAAGAAAAATGTTATAGCAAAAATTCCACGATGACCTGTTTGGAGCAGCGAAACCCTAGAATCCAAAGCTTTGATACCAAATGTTATGAAACCAGCTCAAGAAAAAGATAGAAAAGATAGATCAACGCCTTCAAATTTGTCTCTTCGAGGGGGCAACCTCCTTTACATTAGTAAATGAACAATTCTTGGATGATTCAAATGACAAAACCTCCTTTCTATATATAGGAGTCTAAGGAGTCACAATATAACCCAGCCGACCTAACAATAATAATATAAAGCCACAAAAATAACAATAGAGTGATTCCATGGGGCAAAGTAATAAAAATATGGGAAAAATAGGGGCACAATAATATTAATAAGGGGTACAACTACAATAGTAATGGGGTAATCACTAGTATTATAGGGACCCAACAAGGTAGTTTCATTAGTGATGGATAGAGCATTTCAATTGCTAAAGTAAATAATGACTATGTAGTAACTAAGAAATCCTTGATTCAAAAGTCCCGAAAAAAATGGTAAAACTTAGATTGGTTGTGAAATTGAGTAAACTACAAGTATATATCCATCTTAAATATGGATTTAACATGAGCACAGTGAGATCCAATTTCTTGAGGTGTAATTTTTTTTATGAGCTGGCATTCTTTAAATGTTTTATATAGTTATTTAACTTTTTTATTTTTATTTTTTTTTTTAGATTCTTTTAAAAAATCTATTGGGATCTACATGAGAAAAATTTTAAGTTTTATGATGGAAGGACAGGCTTACACATCATAATGGACTATAGAATGAGCCTCTGGGCTCAATGATATGGGAAGTTAAACAAAACCCAACAAATAAGAACTATGAAGTGAAAAAGTGGCAATGACTCTGTGGAATAAATAATTAAACTCTATTCACCAATTGTTTTCCATTGGTTGCAACATCCAATATCAAAGCCAAATTCATGAATGAAAAAGATGTTATGGAATTTAACGAAGTGCATGCATCCTCCTAAAATAAAACATATGCATGAGAAATAAAATATATGTGTCAATCAATATATATGGTTTCTTACAACGGATATATTAAACAACCATTTCAAAGAGAAATCTCGAATAGGGAAAATGTGTTCAAGGGATGTAAGTCTCATTTCTTCAACAACCATTTCACAGAGAAATCCCCTCTCGGTGCAACCCTATCCTGTAATTTTCGACAATTTTCTATTCCTTTTTTGGAACACCTATGGTATTTACAGGTTGCTTTATTGTGATAGTGATGGATAACGGTCTGATAGCATTGTATGGATGGAGTGGGTTTTTTTTAAACCATTTTGAAAATGATCATTATCTCATCATTGTGTCATGATTGAGGGAGTGGCTTATGTTTTGGAAGGAGCCATCGATGGAGTGGGTCCTTTTTTAAGGAATCTAAAGTGTAGTTGGCAACTACTGAAGTGTTTTCATAACAATTTAGCTTTCTCTCAATTATTTAATTCTCTAACAATATACAATTATATTGACCAAATAATCTTTTATTATTTAAATCAATTTTAGAATAAATTAAAATTTCAAAAACAAAATTTTTGAAATACTAAGAATTTTGATACCAAAAAATCCAAAGTAAGAAGATTCCACTCATTGGAATTTTGGTCTTGAAAATACTCAGGTTTCACTCATTTAAAAAAATTAAAAAAGCTCTTTTTATTATCAACCTAGCCTATTTTTTGAAAATTTAAATCATCTCCCACACCCCACTCAACCCGTACCCATGGCCCCCTCCCCATTGTTCTCCACCTCCTCCCATTCCTCCACATACCTCCTCTACTAACCACTCATCACCTCCCCCATGGCGGACTCTCCTCTTCGCCCCTTCCTAACCCCCGCCGATCCTAACCCCTTTTTCTCCATACTCACCACTCAACCGTCGCCCCCACCTCCTCCACCCTTCCTCACCCCCTCTTACCTTGTGTATCTCCTCCCCACCCTCCTCCTCCATGCCATGCCTCTACCTCTCCTTCTGGCTCCCACTCCGCCCAGTCCTCCCCTTCCACCTCTTGCCCCTAATATTTTTTTCGTTCCCCTCCTCCCTCTCCTCCCCCTCTGTTTCTTGCCCATAATCCCTCATGTCCTCCCCCTCATCCTCCTTCCCTGCCTCCTCAACCTCCTCATCCTCCCCCTCCTCCTCCTCTATTTCCTCCTCTACCTTCACATCCATCCCAACCCAGTCCTCTACCTCTTCCCCCTCCATCTCTTCTACATATTCATCTTCCTCACCGTCCTCCTTCTCCACCTCCTCACCTACATCCCCTGTCTCCTCCCCCTTAGCCTTCCCCTATCCCCCCTCACCCTCCCTTCCTTCCTCGCCTCTACCTCTACCTCTCCTCCCCGCCTCCACCTCTACCCCTCTCCCAATGTCCTCTCCACCCCTCCCCTTATACCTACTTCTCCTTCACCCTCTCCCTCCCCCTTGCCCTCTTCCCTCTCCAACACCTCCCCTTCAACCTCTTCCTCCTTTCCATCATTCGCCTCTTCCATTTTCCCCTCCTC
>APFE030849633.1:5875-25785 GCA_000404065.3 Pinus taeda
GTTCAATCTGGAGTCTTCTAAGTTTTTCAGACTCTCTAAATATGAAAAGCGCCGAGTTTCTCCTATACTTGACTCGTTAAAATTTCACAGTAAAGGACCTGTTCTAATTACAAACAGGAACGAACCACTCCTTCTTAGGGTTCGAATCAAAACTAAGTTGGACTCATCCGAAGGATGAGTTTATAATCAAGCATATGTTATCCTCCTCAAGCTTGTAAAAAATAAAGAGGTACTTGCCAGAAATGGTGGGGGAAAAGAGAGAAGAATGAGCCTATTTGTTATCCTTTTGTCTCAGAAAAAACCTTATTACCACTCTTGAACACGACACTTTTCATTCACCTGGGTTGGGAAATCCTTTGCCTCACAGTTGATCAAACCACATTGAAATTCTTCAGCCGGGTTCCGGGTATTAACTTTGAGTCATTCATCACCAAGCCATCTGTTGTGTCGTTATGTGTTCAAGAGTTCTGCAAACAAAACATTCAACTGCAAAATACCTATCATCCATTTTTATCATCCCTGAGTCAGTCTTTACAACAACATTTCTTCAACGTGAACTATGATTTCGTGTTGTGGGCTTGCCTACGACGGGTCGCTTTCTATCGACATCAGCACATTATTTAGAAAGATGACTTAGAAATCGTCAGTACCTTGAAGTTTGCATGCATTAATGGCAGGTTTTTCGCCTTCGACGTCAGTTTACATCATTGACTTTCGATCGAAGGACTCCGTGAAATGTTCGACAACGACTCATTCATTCACATCTCATGGATTATATTGGGTACTTTGAGAACCATTGACATCATTGGTGGTCTCTCTCACACTTGTTAACGGTTTACATCATCGACTGGTAATCAAGTGGTTTCTACCATGTTCGACATCGACTCATTTATTCGCATGGCTAGAATTGTACCAATTCGGGAAGTAGAGATGAGGACCCTGGATCTAGTTTCCACCATCCAGGCTGCGAGGAGTTTTGTACTCATTATATAGTAGACCAATTATAAACAGATGGCTGCATCCATACTGTGTCTACATGAGTCTATGATTATGATGTACTATGAAATCATTCCTGTATCAGAGTAGTATTTAGTCTGTTAGTTAAAGTTTTTTGATCTGAGTATGGGAATGCCTACCTCAGCGATGATATAATCTTATACATGTATTTTGTGTTGAAAATTGCAGGTTTTGACTGGGCTCTCCACAAGATAATTCTTGAAATGATAAAGTATTTCACCCTTCCTAGATGATATAAAACCCTAATCTATTACAGGCTTCGCACTTTAGGGGGCAATCTGTTACACTAAAATTTGTCACCATGACTATCTGCAGTTAGTATGGCTCCATCAACAGTCATACTATCCTCCTTGGCAAGCCTCATACCTTTGCTCTCCATGTCAAACTTCAAGAAAGAGAGAAAGTCATTAAAAACATGTTTATCTCTGGGTACGCAGTTTCTCTCTACCTTACCTGCGTGTACGCTTCCCAAGTTCATAATACCTGCGTCCTTGTACGCTCTGTATGTAAAGGGGTGGGTGCGTACTCCTGTAAAGGTCAAAAGGCGCGAGTTTCATCTTAAAAAAGTTACTTGTGGTCATTTCTAGAGCATTCTAGAAGCTTGTTTGACGTGTATTGAGCGCCTCCAGATGGTTCATGTATCCCTATGAAAGAGGAACTTATCCCATCAAGAGAGGAGCTACCCCATCCAAAGAGGGGCTTATCCCATTGATGGTGGACCTGATTAACTTCCTCTAGAGCATTATAAATACAGGCATTGGGCCAAGAGGAGGGAGGTTGAAAGCTGAATATTCCAAAGGGTAGATGCTGCTGGAATTAGGACTTCCTTGTAGAAGCTTGTGAGGAGAGATTCCCATCCTTTCTTGTTTCATTTGGAAGTGGGTGAGCTTATCAAAGTAAAGGAAAACTCTTGCTGGACCCTGGGAGGAACTTGCACAACACCAAGGCTCAGGTTGTAATGGTTTCTTTTGTTTCCTATTAATACAAATAAGTCCATTCTTCTCAACAATTTGTTATTAATGAGTTGTTTCATATACTCCTTGGTCTATATGTTGAATATGTTTTATTTTATGAGATATTCAGGGTTTATTTAATCGTTTGATTGTTAGTGAATGCAGGTTTCGAAGTGAAGGAGGAGCTCATCTGGATCGACGAGGCTGGACTACTACAACAGCATTGGACTATAGGTAGGATCTAAACACTTGATTTCTTGTATGGTAAATGCATGTTTAGAGAAGTATTGTTCTTAATTGTCTTGTTTGTCACTAGAAAGCCTTAAGCTTCTAGGGAGGTTGGTTTTGTCCGCAAGATTAACTCTTTCCGCATGACACCATCCATGAATGAAAATGATTCACAACTGATGCAATCATTGATGATTTGGTCGATGAACAATGTCGAATAATTATCCTTTGGACATGCGGCGTTCAAGTCCTGATAGTGGACACATACGTGGATGGTTCCTTGTTTCTTATCGACAGGAACCAGATTCGAAACCTATTTCGTTAATGGAACAAGGTAGACAAAACCAGCACGTAACAAATTTTCCACCTCAACCTTGATGGTTGTAGTTTTGCGGGGGTGGACTGGTCGAAGCCTTTGGTGGAGAGGCTTGGCATTGCTGTATATCTTGATCTCATGCTCGACAATAGATGGATCTATGCTCGACATTTCCTCGTAATACCAAGCGAATACATCGTGGAATTCCTTAAAAAGGTAGATGAATCTTGCAATTTACTCAAGAGTGCAATCGGCTCCAACATGAATGTTTTCCACGATGCCTGTCTTGACAGAAATATTGATGAGCATTGTCTTTGAAATATTTCCCATGTTTCCATCCGAGTCCAAAGTTTGGATAGTCGTATAAGGTGAGGAAATGATTTCAAGTCTGCCAAATGATAGGATTTGAAGAGGCATTGTGGTTGAATCAGATATCGAAACACGATGGTGAGAATCCTCCCATGGTCGCTCTTCTAAACACATGATCTCTCTAATAGCTTCTTCCAAAGGTAGGACTTTATTGAGGATATCGAAAGAAGGAGAAGTTATAGGAGGGGAGGTGGTATCATTGGCCATGACCAAAGTGACTGGAGCTTTAGATGTAGATTGAATGGCTTGATAGGCCAATTTAGTTGGTGGCAGCGACATTTGTTCTTCGTAAGTGTTAATGTCTACAGGGGCCTGGAGGATCCAAGGATCAATCAGTTTGTGAGGAATGGATGAAACCATAGAGACCATCTATGGAACACGGGCATCGAAAGAGGGAAACAACCCATCAGGGAAGAGCCCTTTAATAGACAGGTACCGATATTGACATAAGAGTCAGGTACACCACCCACTAAGGGTATAGAGTCGCTGGGTAATGGGGAATAATTAGGGGTGCAAAAGGACAGCTGGTCCACTGTGACTATCTTTCCATCCAATGGAAATAGGATGATGTGAAAGACAATAGACACAATGGCAGTCAAGGCATAAGTCCAATTGTGACGCAACAATAGATTATAGTCGAGCTTTCTATCTATGACTTCGATGTCCACCGTTACCATTTTCCCATTAAAAGTGATGCGGTAGCTAGCTAAGTAACCTTTTGGGATGAAAGTGTGGTCATCGAAATCTTTAAGGGAATTCAATGGCATGGATAGGGTTGGAGAACCCAAAGCGAGCCAACATGAAGCTGACATGATGTAGGTTGAAGCACCTTCGTCAATGACAGTTCTATGTATTCCTCGCCCTTTCAAAAATATTTGCACCTGAAATGCAAGTTGGTGTGAAAGGGGAAGTTTACATTTGTCAATCTCGAAAATTGCAAGCATGGAATCCTAAGGGTCAATACCACCAATCGTCAAAAGTAGAGCTTTCCTTTGTGTTGGACAAGTTTGTAATACTTCGAGTGTCGACATAGCTGATGGTGCTTGCACCAAATCTTCTACAATACTGTAGTTCTGGGCAGGACGTGTAGATGTATTATGCATTGTGCGATGAAGTGACCCTTTTGGGGGGCGAATCACAAGATCAGCAATCGACCTTTCGATATGAAGATTGTTAGGCGGCGGTGGGTTTTGACTAGAGGAGGCTTCCTCAGCATTAGTGACTGAAGCTCCATAATATTTGGATATGGTTTGTAGATCTACTATTTCAAAGGTGTAAATGATAGATGGTCCTTCACCAACTAAAGGATGAGGTGAACCGCCATTTCCTCCTTGCGGGGGTTTGGGTTGGTTTGCAACAAGGTGTTGCTACTGTTGAGTAGGGAAAGGATTATTTAGGACTGCAGGCGTCCTAATGGTGTCCTTTTTTAGCGATGAAATTGGTGCATTCCTGAAGACATAGACAACGATATGTCGTGTGGTCTTCTGCATAGATTTTGCAAGGGAACCAGGTGGGTTTTTCCTTTCCATCGTCAGAAGGTGCAGTAGCCTTCTGCTTTGGGTTGTACTTCTTTGTTGACTGCTCTTTAGAAGGAGCAGTCTTTTTCTTATTCTTCTTTCTTACCACCTGGTTTTTGTCGAGACTGTACAAAGTTTATCATGGTGGTAGGAAGAGCAGTCGATTTGGTAGAGAGGTCAACTAAAAACTAGGCAATGTGATCATTGAGTTGTTTTATAATAGCCCCGGAGGTAGTACCGATAATCCCATCGGCGTGCACTCCGAGTTGCTGAGTAGCGGGAGAATTAGAGTTGTGAGGGGCATTAGGAATGACATCTTATAAAGTGCCAGACTGTGAATATATCAAATCTAAGTGTTGGGCATGACAAATGGATTGGTCTTCCATGGCCGCACCACTTAAGGTGACATCGTTAGCGATTTGGGGGAGTAGAGATTGCATAACCAATCCGCTAATAAATAGTCTGGGAGGGGAGCTTTGACTAGCCTCTGCCTATGTCTTCATTCATGCATATGATTAGAGATGTGGGTGGTGGTGTCCTCATGTAATGAAGTGAGGAGTTCCATCCCAGTTTCATAGCGGATGGGTAGCTAGAAGTGCTTTAAGAATTCTATCACTAAAGCGCCAAAGGTATTGAATGACACGCATGGTAACTCGATGTACCACTTGGATGCATTTCTAGTAAGGGTGTGGGGAAAGAGCAATAGCCGGATACTATCATCCACCATGGAGTTAGAAAAACACCATAAATTATAGGTGGTGATGTGTGTACCCAGATCCTCTCCTTATTTCCCTTCAAAATTCGGGATGTCTGTCGAGATTTTATGCGGGATTGGCGGCCAAAGTAAGTTGTGATAGATGGGGTCATTTGTGAGTTTTTACAAGTCGGGGATATCAAGCATTGCTAAGAAAGGCAAGGTATTTGATGCCCCGGAATCGGACCAAGGCGATGACATATGACTTGAGGATCCTTGCTGTCCTCCCATCATGTTGTTTCCAATATTATACGCAGGTTGCATGGTATAGTAAGTTCCTTGGGGTACAATCATGTATTGTGGGTTTCCATAAGGGTTGTTAGACTGGGAGTTGGAAGTGCCCCCAGGATAAGGAGTGTTCTCTTGACTCATTTGAGGTTGAGAGTAGGGTGCCCATATGGATTGATTGGGACCTTGTTGAGGGTTTTTGCTCGCCATGTAACTAACTACTTGACTGACATAAGAAGGGTTCATGTCAATCAATGACTGTCCCTGCAGCCCTATAAATCAAGGGGGAACTGTTAAGTTCTTGACTGGTATATGTATATTAGGAATTGTGCCTCTAGGCATCTGAACCTGGGGGTTAGAACTAAACAATGGATGCCAACCATAGGGGTGGTTGACGGGATGTTAGGTCCCTATAATAATAGTGATTCCCCCATTAATACTGTCATTATATCCCTTATTGTTATTGTAGTTCCCCTATTGTCCCCATATTGTTATTATTGTGCCCCATAGAATCCCACTATTGTTATTTTTGTGCCTTTTTATTATTATTGTTAGGTCGGCTTGATTATATTGTGACCCCTTAGACTCCTATATATAGAAAGGAGGTTCTATCATTTGAATCATCTAAGAATTGTTCATTTGTGTAATGTAAAGGAGGTTCCCCCCTCAAAGAGGCTGAATTCTAAGGCGTTTAGCTATATTTTCTATCTTTTTGTGAGTTGGTTTCATAATATTTGGTGTCAGAGCTTTGGATTATAGGGTTTTGCTGCTCCAAACAGGTCATCGTGGAATTTTTGCTATAAATTGTTTTCTACGACGTTTCAGAAGCGAAACAAAAAACCCATTTGAGAGGAAATCTTGCTAAACCTCAGGTCTGAATTTCATATCTTTTCGCGCTATATTTTCAGAGATATGATTTGAGGAAGTTAGGGTTTTTGCAAGCTCCAAAATTTCATCTAAAAAAGGTCATCAAGGAATTTTCGCTATAACTCTTTGGCTGCAAATTTTAAAAAGATAAAAAAGAAACCCATTTGATAAGAAATCGGTCTGAACCTCCGCTCCAAATTTCAGATTCTATCTCACTATATCTTCGGAGATATAATCTGAGGAATTTATGGTTTTTGCAGACCCCCGAATTACATTCCAAACAGGTTGCCTTGGGAAAATCGTCATAACTTTCTCTTTGAGCATCCGATTTAATTTTCGTAAGAAGTTACAAAAAGAGGACAGACTGTAGTTTTTTGGGTACCATTTGCAGAACCTAAAGTTGAAACAGTGACCTGCAGCACGTCATACAAGTTCACTCTATTGAAAAAGTCTATACTCAGGTCATTGTGGGAGATTTGGCATAACTCTTCATTGGAGAATCCAATCTTGATCAGACTTGTGGAGCTATAAATATTACTCATAGGGTTACCGCAAATGAAATTTCAGACCTTGGAGATCCAAAATTACAGAAATACATCAGATTCAATATCAAGCTCCTACAAAGTGAAAAAAAAGGTGTGTAGTTTTTTTTTTAATTTTTGCATAAGCTTGGTTTTAAAAATTAGTTTGAAGGAATTCAAAGGGGATAGTGAAGCATTATTATTGGTAATTGATGCCCCAAATAAAGAAAATGGAAACACCTAGCAAGAAACCTCAAAGTTCTAGCATGACTCATGAAGAAGAGGAAGAAATGCAACATGATATATCAAAATTACGAGACCAAGTGCAACAAATGTCACTCGCACAAAAACTAATAGAAGCTAAGATGGATGGTTTAAAGAAAGACGTAAAAGCTAAGATGTATGGCATGGAAGCTAAGATGGATGGTTTAAAGAAAGGCATAGAAGCCAAGATGGATGGCATGGAAGCTAAGATGGATGATTTGAAGACAGATCCCCGATCAGTCTACAAGCAGATTTCCCAACCCATGAGGTCACAGAGCAAGTTGTTTATCGAGATATGACTGGCTAACACTCTATACTAGAGGCTACAAAGATTTACTTGCAACACTAATGCACTGTTTGTGAGGTCACAGTGCTTTATAAAGCACTGTTTACACTAGCAGACAACGTTAGTGAGGAAAAAGGCTTAAAGAATAGGCTATGGCGATCAGATCTAGGGTTAAGCACTAAGAGAAGGGTGTTGTATAGTCCTGAGTGGTCAGAAAGGGAATGAAGAAGTACAGGAAGGCCTGGAAGAAAGAGAGATATAGGAACTTTCTGGGAAAAATCGTGAACTAAGTGTACTCCCCAGTGGAGTCACCAATTCTGCTATAGGGATTAATGCATGGGTGTTTGGTGATGTAGAAACCCTCAATGATCTTCCCAAGATCCTTGGCAGACTGTAAGATTATTTGCAACTATCACAAATATGCATGCATATCTATGGTTAACAAATGAATATCAAAGCGAGAAGGACTTATTACCTCAAGTCTTAGTGTAGTGTTGCTAGAGAGCGCAATGTAGCTAAGCGGAAGACCCCTGAGCCAGCTCTAGATCAAAACCTGCACATAGAAAAGACAAGCATAATATCACAACATAAAAACTTGATAAATAATTCATAAACATGTAAAGATATCTAGTTTCATATATCTAAGCCACTTATAATAACGACACTGCATGAACATATAAACAAGTTATACTACCAACATCGCGGAGTGGACTACACAATTGTAGTTCTATACTGGTGTAGAAAAAAGTGATTACAACCATTAGTTGTATCAACTTTCCCTTACCCCTCCAGCTCCCCTCTCTCTCTTTCTTAACCTCTTCTGATGCCTTAGTTTGAGACTATGCTCGATAGTCAAATAGGTAATCCTTTCATATGGTTCGGCCTCTTTCACAATGGCCCTAACCTTGCATATATAGCATGTGAGGATAGGGTTTCCAAGTCCTTCAGGAGTTCCATTAGGAAAAAGTAGCGATGTTTCCATGCCTTTGTGCTCTTTCCTGTTTGCATACTCCATTAGGAATTAGTAATTCCTCCAAACAAGTTGAGTTTTGATGTTTCCTTGCTTTTGTGAGTTGACACGGGAGAGAATCTTGGGATATTTCTTGGTCAAATCATTCCCTTGACCCATAGAAACTCATTAGGGTTCACTAACTCTCTTCCCAAGGTAACAGACAGAGTTACCCTAGGCACTAATGCACCCTTAGCCTTTCTAAGAAGATTTATAAAGCAGGTTGCTAGTGTTTAGATATTGTTAGTTTGACAATTGGACTTGTGAACTTGGTCAGTCTTTCAGTTATCATGTCTTTCTCCTCAGAGCTGATGAGGAGGACATTTTCCTATATAATAATAGCCATCAAGATTGAGGTGGAAAAATTGTTACGTGCTGGTTTCGTCTACCCCATTCCCTTAATAGAATGGGTTTCCAGTATGGTTCTTGTAGATAAGAAACAAGGTACCATCCACGTCTGTGTCGATTACCGAGACATGAACATTGTATGTCCAAAAGATAATTATCCAATACCATTCATCGACCAAATAATCGACTACTGCACCAGTTGCGAATCCTTTTCATTTATGGATGGTTTCTCAGGTTATAACTAGATCACAATAAAAACTACGAACCAATACAAAACCACCTTCATTTTCCCTTGGGGAATATTTGCATATTGAAAACTCCTATTCGGTTTAAAGAATGCTGGAGCAACATTTCAATGGGTCATGGACTATGCATTCCATGATATCAAACATATTTTTTAGGCCTACTTGGATGACCTTCTAGCCCATTCCAAGAAGCGAGCTCAGCACCTAGTTCATTTACGAGAAATATTTCTTAGGTGCAGGTTCTATAACATATGTCTGAATATGTACAAATGTGTTTTATTTGTCGAGTCTGGATGCCTACTTGGTTTCATTGTCTCAAAACATGGATTAGGGTTGATCCCTATAAGCTAAAGGAAATTACACAATTTCCCAAACCACGATCCATTTTTCAGCTCCAATGTTTGCAAGGGAAAGCAAACTTCTTACGATGGTTCATCGTAAATTATGTCGAGTTGACGAAAGGATTTATGCACCTAATAAATTAGGGAGTACCATACTTCTGGGATGATCAAGCCCGACAATCATTTGATGCCTTGAAAAAGGCACTTATATCAGCCCCACTGCTTAGTGCTCCTAACTATGGGCGTGAATTTCTCCTCTATCAGGTAGCTTCGCCATCCTCGCTTGAAATGGTGTTCGTCCAAACTCATGATGATATTAGTGAGAATGTGATCTACTATCTATCAAAATGCCTGGCTGGGTCCGCACTCAGATATTCACATGTGGAAAAGTTGTCATTGGCAGTTTTCTTTGTTGTCAATCGATTCTGACATTATATACTGCTATGATAGACCACCATCATCGTTTTGGAGAATCCCATGAGACATATTTTTTCTCATCAAGTCATTGGAGGAAATTATTCTGAATGGATAGTTATCCTCCAACAGTTTGATTTTGTTTTAGCCACGACCAAGGTGAAAAAATCCTTAGTCTTTGTTGAACTTTTGTCAGATCTTCCCATTATCGATCCAAATGGGATAGCTCATGATCCTCTCCCAGATGAATTTGTCTATCTGATCGACTCTACTGACCCTTCGTATGGTGACATTGTTGTCTACCTCCAAGTGCAATGTTTCTTCCCTGAGCTATCGTTAGGTGGCCATTGTCACATCCGCCACCAAGCTCAACGTTATTTAGTGATCAACGATACTTTATATCATCGTGGCGCTGATACAATTCTTTGACATTGTCTCACTCATGAAGAGGTAGAACATGATTTAAATGACTGTCATGCTGGGGCATGTGGCAATCGTCTTTTTGGAATTTCTACTACTGGCCAAACATGTTCAAATATTGTATCAAGGAAATCCAGTATTACCACCCTTGTCAAGTTTTTACAAATAAATTGTGCGCACGTTTGGCCCTACTGCACCCAATTATCTTCGTCAACCCTTTTTCCAAATGGGGTATCGACTTCGTCACATGCAACCCCATTTCCTCTGTTCGAAACAACTACATTATTGTAGTAGTGGACTATTTCATGAAATGGGCGGAAGCCCTTCCCACTTTCTGGGTTGATAGAGAAACCGCGGTGCTATTCCTATTTAATCAGGTTATTTGTCATTTTGGTGTTCCCCGCATGATCGTTACAGACCATGGGTCTCATTTACAGAATCACATGATGTCTGAATTAACATTGTTGCTCGATTTTCGCTAGGACCTAGCATCATCCTACTACCCCGAAGCTAATGGCTAAGTAGAAGCCATTAATGGCATCTTAAAGACCATGATCCACAGGTTAGTAGGCAATCCAAAAGCCCACTGGCATCGAATGTTATATCCTGCGTTGTGGGCATATCGAACTTCAACCAAAACTGCTATAGGATTTACACCATTTCAACTAGCTTATGGCCTGGAAGCAGTTTTACCTATTGAGTGTCAGATTCCTTCCCTAAAAATTGTTGTTGAACTCTTGCCTGAAACCATTGCCGAAGAAGAGGACCTGCTATACCTCAATCAACTGGATGAAACCCGTAAAGATGCCGAATTGGCACTCGAAGCCCACAAGCGTCGGGTCAAAGCCCAGTATGACAAAAAGGTCAAGCCTTGTTCTTATCAAGAGGGAGGTCTTGTTTTACTCTATGATAAAAAACATGACCTCGTGGGGGTAGGAACACTTCAACCCTTATGGATCGGTCCATATGTCGTCACCAAGGCCCTCTCAAAAATGGCATATGAAGGAATCCCACTCGACGAGCTCCAAAACGGGCTCTATCTGAAAAAGTATTATGCCTAGTACTACACCAGGCATGTGCTTTGAAATTCTATGTATTTATAAGTTTTGCTTCTTTTTTATGTGATTGGATTTTTTGGTAATTTTTAAGTATTCGTCTCATACATATTTCTCATCATGCAGATGTATTCATTACCCTTAGCATATGTAGGATATGTGGATTGTGCCAGTTGTCATACACAACACATTACATCAACTGCTTGGGTCATTTACACACCTAAGTCGGAACTACTTTGTTTCAGGGGAGTCTTTCTTGGTATTGCCACCAACAATACCACTGAGTATATGTCTATAATTTCACTTCTCACTAAAACGCCATCTTGGGACATCTCCAATTTGGTGGTCAGGTTAGACTCTTAGCTTGTTGTTATGCAATTGACAAATCATTATCACATTCACAATCCAATCTTGTTACGTCATTATTTAAGGGTGTGACTTTTGGAACGTCAATTTGAGTTTATTGCATATGACCACATTCCTCAAGAATTTAATGAAGTTGATGATTCATTGGAAAACTATGTATTAGATTGGAATCTGTCTCATTTATTATAGATACATGTATGAAAGTAAAGATTTACATAGTTAAAAATTTACAAAAACACTTTAAAAACATTTACATCATAAAATACCAATATATATATATATATATATTGAATCCAGCCTTTTACATCAGAAAATTTCCCAAAAATTAGGCGTTTTTAAGTACAAAATGGCTACTAAGCCTCACTATAAACATTGGATGGCTATACCATGCGCCTACTAAAAGAGCCTAGTACTCATGAAAAGTCAATACATCTCTAGCTATCCTCCGAAGAGGAACCAGAAACTGCTTAGGCACACCAACAGTGTGTCGCTGCATGTGAACAGGAATCTCCCTCATGGGAAGGGGGGAACACCCATGCTTGGACCTTCGAGGTTCCTCAGAACCTTGCAAGACTCTGTGCATCATCCCTGTCATCAGCAACTGCTCCTATGCTATCTCGAGGTAGCCGGTCCCCTCGCCTCGCTTGGCGAGGCAGTCCTGCAGGTCGCATCGGCGCCACATCTTTGTTAAGCAAAAGCTTCATGTCAGTACTTGTTCACCCATAAGAACATAAACATTACATAAACATTCAAAAGCTAAAAATACTTTAAAGTACTCTAAAAAACCTTCTTACCTTGAGGACCCCAACTTGTACTAGGTGGCAGTATCAAGTTAGGATCGCTAGTAAGGTCCATGTCCTTGTAGGCATACTCATCTATCATGAGCATTTGACCGCTGAGCCACTCAAAGAAATCTTCTTCGAAAAAATGTCGGGTGGGTCCCCCTCCAGTGTGAGGATTGAGAGATGCCCATTGCCCTTACCTGGGCTCCCTCAGATCAAGAGGACCTACACTCATCCGCGATCTCATAACAGGCACCCTTTCAAGTATAAAGGATACAATGAGAGTACCATACCCAAAACTTTGTTGGGTTCGAGTCTTACATGTCGTCAGCTCTGCCTTCAGCTAACGAAGAACTGCCTCACACCAGTTGAAGATATGAGGTTGGACACAATGAATGGCAAGCAACAATTGGGCCTTTGTCGCAACGTGGGGACTCTTGGACCCCACCAAGCATACAATCATCCACAATATGGCCTTCATGGACCTGGATCTGATTTGCTCTATAGGGACCCTGTTTCTCACTAGTTCGATATCAGGGATACAATAAGTGTGGATCAGCTCTTGGGTGGAACGTGGATCTGTCCTACTCCTGGTCAAGTTTTCTCATGCACCTCTCCATGACAAACTAGTCATAAAATAGATATCATCTATATCGGTCAAGATCTCATGACCCCCAATCTGGAACACCCCTTGGTGTTCATTCCAATGTTGAATGATCCATCTTAAAAGTTCTTCTTGACCTTTCATCAGGTCAAGCCTTGCATATTTCATCAAACCACATTAGCGCAATGCAAGTATGCAAGCTTAATAATTTCACATAAGTAGTTCTTGGTGATTATGAGCTCGTTCCCTCCGTAAAATCATGATGATGGATCAAAACCTACATAAATCAACCCAAAAATTAGTTAAAATGGGGCAAACATGCTTGAGAAATCACTTGCTGGGGTTCTAAAATACATCCTCATGCACTAACACCCCCCTTATGGAAAACAGGGTGCACTATTGCCCTCCTCTAGGTCGTGAAGGGCGTTTAACACCCCTCTACACCTAGAGGGAGGCGTTAGTCACATTTAATTAGCTAGGTCCTCCCAAAATTCTAAAATCCACCCCCAATGTAGCTAAAAAAGGTTAACGAATGCAAGGTAATTGTTTTTTCATCTACCTAGAACAAACGAAAAGTTGAATGGTCGTATGGATTGCCCGCAATCGTCTAGAGAAGATCTGCTCCTCTTGCACTCCATAACACTCACAACACTCAAATGACACAAATGGTGAAAATGGAGACTCAAAAACTTCCTTATAGTCGCTCTGGAGGTATGAATTATCTTAATAAAGTCATTGAAGTAGAATTAGTTCATTTCCTATGTTATTTATCAGGTGCCATGTTGACATATTGTCAAATATTACTCATGTTTTGATGAAAGGACTTTCAGGGTCAAATTGTAGAAATGACCATGTTCGATTCAATATGAGCAATTTCTTTTATGGGATCTTTTCTCACTCTTGAATTGAAAAATACCTGAGTTTTCATCATCGGGCTCGTTAAACTTCTATGACGATGGTATAAGCGCTTTCTTTTTTGGGAGTCTTTCTTGCTTTTAAATTGAAAAATCCCTGAGTATTTCCCTTCTTCGGGATCGTTAACTCTACGAAGAAGGACTGAGCAGTTCTTTTATCTCTTTTTCCTCACTCATTAAACTAAAAAATATACCTTGAGTTTTCTTCATTTGACTCGTTAAAATTTGATGAAGATCTATTGAGTTTGTCATCGCGTGACTCATTAAAATTTCACAAAGAATATTGAGTTTACTCTATCCCCTCATACTCGTAACAAAATGAGGCAAACATCTGTTGAGAGTAGGTTTATCTCTTTATCCGAACTCATTAGACTACCTGACGGAAAAGGAACCTTTTCGGTTATACTATTAAACCTTTGTTGTACCCGGTTAAAAACTATGACAAAGGGACCGCCCTGGAGTCACTCTTTATGATCTTTTCAGACTCTGAAAATATGAAAAGACCATCAAGTTTACCCATCTGGACTCATTAAATTTATTAGATGGGGAAAGTAGACAATACAATTGCTTTACATCAGTATTTTGAAAAGATTTTTTTGGCAACAATTGCTCCCTTGAACATGGCACTCACTTAGAAAAACCTTCTTTGTGACAGCCTCTCAATATGAACCTTACCATCCTATGAGTTTAACGTATATAGCTCGATGTTCTTGCATCTTTGTATCCTAACACTCTTTGGTGTTCATGAGTCTAGTGATGCATGGTTAAAACCTTTGTGACGTGCCTTCTATTTCTCAAGAGAAACCTGTTATCTTTTGTTTCCTCCATCAAACCATCAAGCGTATTCTTCCATCATGTCCTCTGTCGATTCGACCCAATGTTCAAACTATTATTCAAAAAACAATCATTATTGTCCCATTCCGTGTCCACTGATATAGGACACATTATGGCCTACCTTTCGACAGGTCTCTTCCTATCGAATTCAACACTCTATCTAGGAAGCAGACCCAAAAACACTTCAGTTCCTTGGAACTTGCAGACATCAGTGGTAGGTTACCTTGTGTTTGGTTAGGGTTTTCATTATTGGCTCCTATTTAAACGATTCTATGAGTGTCGACGATAAAAACATTATTCACACTCGCTAGATTGTACTGTGCATCTTGGAGACCATCACCATTATCAGGGGCCATCCTCGTGTTTGTTAACAATCCCCATTATTGACTGGTAATCAGATGATTTTGTACATGTTCGACCTCAATGCCTTTATTCACATGTATCGAAATATGTTGTTAAGGTGAAGTGGAAATCAAGACCTTGGGTAGAGGCTTCCATCACTCAGCCTTGTTTCCTCTCCCAAGTTGTGTATATTATTCTTTGGAGACAACTCATCAGAATGATCTTATTATGACACAAGTTCCGCATTGTGCTTATTGGCGGACATGATCGTCATAACTCTTTATTGAGAAATCGCTCTAACATAGCTACTGAGCATGGGAATAACCGAATCAGGACATGATTTTAGATGTTTTGTATATATATGTGTTGTATTAGGTTTCTCGTATTCCTGAAGCTCTATTCCTCTCCCTCTTTTTTCGAATAAAACGATAGTTATATAAAGTATTTTGACCATTTTCTCTGCCTCTGAACTCACACTTTAGGGGGCATTTGTTATATAAGAAAATTACCTCCTCATAAGCTCAGAGGAGAAGGGAAAGATGACTGAAATATTGACCAAGTTCACAGGCCTATTTGTCAAGCTAATGCTCTCCAAGAACTAGCAACCTTCTTTATAAATCTTCCTAGCCATGCATCAGGTGTGTTAGTCCCTAGGGTAACTCTGTCTATTGCCTTGAGAATAGCGTTAGTCAACTTAAGTGAGTTTCTGAAGGTCAAAGGAGCAATTTGACCGAGAAATATCCCTATATTCACTCCTATGTCATCTCATAAAAGCAGGGAAACATCCAAATTCAACCTATTTTGAGGAATTACTATTCTTAATGGAGTCTACAAATGGGGAAATAGCACTAAAGCATGGAAACATCTCTAATTTTTCCCAAAGGAACTCATGAAGGATTTGGCAAGGCTTATCCTTTCATGCTATATATTTGAGGCTAGGTTCATTGTGAAAAGGGTTGAAACTATTGAAAGGATTTCCTATTGATTGTTGAAGCTAGTATTAGACATTGGATCTTCAAGAGGTTAAGAAGGGAGAGAGAGAGAGGAGTTGGAGGAGTAAGGGAAGGTTGATGCAATCAATGGTTTTAATCACTCTTTTCTATCATTAATATAGACCTGCAATTGTGTTGTCCACTCCATGGCGTTGGTATTGTGATATATTTACATGTTTATGCAACGCTAATGATATGAGTGGCTTAGATATATGTAGTTAGATATCCCTATGTATTAGTGTATTGATTGTTGAATTTATATGTTGTGATATTACAACTCGTCTTGTTTATGTGTAGGTATTGATCTTGGAGCTAGTTGAGGGTTCTTCCACTCCGCTACTTTGCACTCTCTAGCAACACCACACCAAGACCTGAAGTAACAATCCTTCTTCTTACTTTGATTCTCATTTTACTAATACAAATATGTGCATGTATCTCTGGGCCAGCTGTAGCTAATTTGACTGTCTGCCAAGGATCCCGAGAAGATCCTTGAGAGTATCTACATCACCAAACACTCGTGCATTAATCCCTATAGCACTCTAATACCATAGTGCTGAAATTGTTTCTACAGACATGCATGAAGATGTTGAGGGATCAAAAGGAAGTTGAAGGACTCCAAGAACGGATAGATAATCACGCTAGCAAGGACAAGCCACTACTAGAACAACGTGCAGTAAATAAGGTGAACCAAAGCAAGAAGAGGATTGGTAGGGAAATGCGGTTGACAACACAAATTGGTGATTTTGATATGGATCAAATAATTATAGACTTGGGATCTGATGCTAATGTACTGCCAAAACAAACTTGGGAACGTATTGGGAAACCTAAGTTGCAGTGGTTTCCAATCTAGCTATGCATGGAAAACCAACAAAAGATAATTCCGATGGGTCACCTACATGGAGTGGCTATAGATATTGAAGAAGTGAGCGTGCTTGTAAATTTTGAAGTTATTGAAATAGTAGATGATAGTAATCCATACCCATCATTGCATGGGATTGATTAGGATTTCGACATGAATGCTATTATTAATTTGAAGAAATGAAGCATGGTGTTTGAAAAGGCTGGCCTTAAAGTGGTTATTCCATTGGATCCAGCTGAAGGTGCGCAATACACAAAGCCTGCTTGTGATGAATATGACGATGAAGACATTGATCACACATATAAACTCACTGCACAAGACAAATACTGGACTAATCCCACTAGAGATCGACTTATCATTTGGGAGAAGGATAGTTTGTGCCAATTAGACTTAGATGAAGAATTAGAAAACAGGTAGAATCGATTCCATGAGGTCTCTACACTATGATGCAATAGGCTTACAAAGTCTTTGCACTGTATATCAACTGAGGTACATAAATTACCTTATTATGATGGGCTAGATGATGTTAATACGGTTCTTGACCATTTTGAAAGAGACGTACCAGAGGAACATAGGTTCCAGGCTCTAGATTTTTCTTTAAGAGCTACGCCTCTAAGATGGTGGGGAACCCAAAATAATAATATTTTTGATTAGAAGGAATGTCGTAGATTGATGAGATTAAGATTTGTCTCTGCAACAACATGGCTCAGTGAAAAGTGCATAAGTAAGGATGACCTGCATAGACATTTGGCTCAATGGACTAAGGCTTGGGGTGAGGTACCTCAACCAGAATGGGTACATATCTTTATTCATACCTTAGATGTTATACCGAAGAACTGGTATTTGGAGATAGAGCTATGATACGGGGCTGCTGTTTGGGATAAAATGAAGGAGATTTTTTTGCTTACATTCAACTTTGAAGATGGGTTCAAATGCATTGATGGGGTGCTTTAGGCGATTAAGGAAATGATCTTTAGAACACAAATAGAACCTATAACTTGGATGCATCCTGAATGGAGCACACAAAAACAACATGTGCTAGAATGCTACAATGTTACTACGGAAAAAGGTGATGAGGATTGGTGGCCTGGGTGCAGGTGATATAGACAATCTGGCAAATCTTGAAACAATTTCTTCTAATTCTGATGGAATTCCTTCTTCTTTCTGCACTGGAGTATCAGTCATCTACTTCTAGGCTAACTGTTATAAAAATTCCCTTTTTCCTTCAAAATCACCACTCTTTCTCCCTTAATCACCCCAACACTAGTTATCAGGCACAATTTATATCATAGAGCCTCTTTTCCTCTATCGGAACTATAATTCCATAGGAATTACAAAATACACTATCGATAGGACTTTTGGGTGGAATTAGCACAATTGTGCATAAAATACACTACTGGCGGTCTCACACAACCATAATGTGATTATACACGGAAATGCACTATCGATGGAGTTTCACTGCCGTAATGTTATTTCACATGAAATACTCTATCGGAAGGATTTTACAAAGGAAAGCATTAATACATAGAGATACACTATTGGCACAATTTTTCAAAGGGATGCACTATACACAAATACACTATCGACGCTTTAAATATCGGCCCTTCCAATGCTCCTTCCCCAATGCGATAACACGTAATGCTATCGAAAATTGCAATCGGCAATTTCAATGCCTCATTGCCAAACTCTTTCTGCTTGGGTCTTGCAATCCGATTAAATCGCGGCCCTGATATGTTATAAAGTCACCCTTATAAGGTTTCAGGTTTGGAAGTCACACTTCGGACTCGGCACTTCCAAGGGCTAGTTCCTCTCCACTGTATTTCTGTGATGCGATATTGGTTCAAACCCGATTTGGGTATAAGCCAGGTATAATAAGATTTCAAGTCCGAAATTCCACTCCAGGTAAGTCTTTTCATGATTTTCCAGTGTAAACTAGAGTTTTTCCTACGGAACTCTGTAATGCATATAAAGTAGCCAGGGCTCGCCGATATAAAGGAAAATGCACTCCAAAGGCTTCAACTGAAATTTTAGTTGGAAAATAAGACCAAATCGTTGTTATTAAGACTCAAAAGAAAAGTAACGAAGCCAAATACACATAAAAATACCAGTTTATCAGACAATTACAGTTCAGATGCGCAGAAAAGTTTCGGAGGTCACCACACCTCCAAGATCGACCAATACACAGAGAAATCCCTTCTTCCCTTGAAAAATATGCGATAAAAGCATGCGGTCCAAATCCCATTACAAGCATCCAAATTACATATATATTGGTTCGTATTAACAACCAAATCCCTAAAACAAAGGCTTAATTTAATACAACTATCATTTCTACGAGACATCCTCCTCGAGAACCTCCACTATGCTAACTAATCCTATCTATTCAGCGAGGTATTCTCCTTGAGAACCTCCACTATGGCTTAACATTTTAACATTTATTACACCATGATTTATTCCTAGATTCTATCTCTATGATAAACTAAAACATAACATGGAAAGTGATGGCTAAAGGATCCCACTCCTTTGCTTGTAGATTTTTTTGTATTTTTGGAATAAATTTGAAGTTTTTCCCTCTAAGTCTCATGCTCCTGCATCAAGGATCCACGAAATATCAACATTCATAAGTCAGAAGGACTACGCCAAGTTGCAGGACTTGATGTAAAGATCCATGATCTATCACATCCAGTAAAGACCAAACTAGTAAATATTGGCTTAGAAACAGAACCAAAGTTTTCTCATATTGGTGACTATTGGGATCAAGTCAGGTAGGCAAGGTTGTTGACTTACTGCATGAATATCAGGACTTATTTCCAAAACATTTCTCTGAATTGAAGGGCATAGTAGGTGATTTGGGTGTGATGAAGATAAATTTAAAGCGAGTCACGAAGTTAATTAAGCAGCGCCCATATTGGTTGAACCCCAAGGACAAGGAAAAGGTATGAGAAGAGTTGGATAAGATGCCCGTGGTAGGTATAATTGAGCCAGTGCAAGAGTTAGAATGGGTCAGTTCGATGGTGGTCTAGGAAAAAAAAAGATGATATAAGGATTTGAGTAGATCTATGGAAGGT
>APFE030849633.1:32584-64015 GCA_000404065.3 Pinus taeda
TGTGGAGGATTCGAAGTGATCGAGTCATCAACCGTAGGTGGCCCGGTGACTTGCTGCCCAAGGAGAGGGAATCCATGCCTATCTGGGTGAATAAACACTTAGAGAGGTTGTTGGCAAAGGCCAACCAAGAAAAGAAGCTGCTAAAGAACATGAAGAATCATTATTGGGCAAGGATGCATGTTAAGGCAAGGATGAAGATTCTTCAAAGGAGGTTGACCGAGGCTCTCAAAGGGAGGAAGAAGACCAACCCGCTCCGTATCTTGGCTGAGGCCTCTCTCATTCACCATGATACTCCTTAGCCTCCTCCTAGCAGTAAACCCAAGAAATTTTGAGAGTTTTGAGGCATTTTTGGTATTTTTGGGAATTTTACAGGTTTTGGCCATTTGACTGGTCTCACCCTGTGCGCGACCATACATGGGGGCAACTCAGAACGGGGAAAACTTTGCATTTTTGGAATTGTCATGCAAAAATACACTTGCCTATGGATGGGTTTCAGATTTTATGGAGATTTGGGCTTCCAAAGGCTCAAAATGCATGCAAATTTTGACTTTCTGCCCCTATTTTGAGTTGCAGAAAGTTGTCTTGGGAGAAATGACTTTTGAGGGGGCAAATCATCTCCAAATTCAAAAATTCCGGTGGGGTTGGAAAGTAGACTCGCAGACCTTTCCAACGAGCTATTTTGCACCTAATTTAGACACCGGGAAGGCCCTCAAACAGAGCTGTGAATGTGTGCGACCAGTCAGAGTGATGTGCGCGACCTGTCAAGGAAATTTGCCTGTTTTGACCAGTTCGGCCAGCAAAACACTGTTTTCACCTTGGTTGACTTTTGAGGCATGTAAATGATGGATTTTTGTGTAATTTTCATGGCACTTAGATACTTTTACTCTCTTTGAACACTTCTAGAAGTTTCCTTTATGTAAATGGTAAATATTTAATGCATGGATAGGTTTCCTAAGTTTTAGAGGCAAGTTGTTTTGACTGCCTATTATCTAGTGATTAGTTTAGAATTAGTTGAAACAGCTCCTAGGAAGCTGAGCTCGACCCCTAGAGGTGGGGAAAGGAGTTAGATCTTCTATATTATGCCTTCTCTTACTCATTTTCATGTTGGACTCTTGAGGGAGAAGCTCCTATTGTATATTTTACTTGTATCTCTGCAATTTGAGGAAAAGGAAGACCAGGGTTTTGCAGACATCATTGGGATTCTTGTGAACTCTTGTGTTGATGGTGTGTTCTCTTATTGTAATTGTAAGTGTGTTTATGTGTTCCATCTCTTTCTTTACTGCAGCTTATTAAACAAATGAAGTGATAAAGGAATTCATGCATGTCATGCTCAGCTTTCAAATTTGTTTAATGTTTATGTTTTCCACTGTCTAAAGAGGATTCAAAGTCATTGTTTGCCCTCTTTAGCTTCTCCTATTTCCTCCTTGATCATCCATCTCAGCTAAAAGCATCAGCACAAACTCCTACCTTGCCACAAAGACCCACCTGCAAAAACTGAGCTCAATCCCCGCACCCTAAATTGCAGATCCTCAACTTGCCACCAAAAAACCCCAAAAAACCCCCAAATCAACTTTCAAATCAGTTTACTAGCCTAATATATGTGTTACCTTGATTGGTCATCTCTTCCCATTGAAAATTTAACGAGATTGACCGGAGAGAGCCTTCTCATACCCTGTAGGGCTAGCTATGAGGTGAAATGGTTTGATGTTGCCTTGAAGGTTTGCCTTTCTCAGCCTGAGGTGAAATCTCAAGCGCTAACAGTTACTACGGAAAAAGGTGATGAGGATTGGTGGCCTGGGTGCAGGTGATATAGACAATCTGGCAAATCTTGAAACAATTTCTTCTAATTCTGATGGAATTCCTTCTTCTTTCTGCACTGGAGTATCAGTCATCTACTTCTAGGCTAACTGTTATAAAAATTCCCTTTTTCCTTCAAAATCACCACTCTTTCTCCCTTAATCACCCCAACACTAGTTATCAGGCACAATTTATATCATAGAGCCTCTTTTCCTCTATCGGAACTATAATTCCATAGGAATTACAAAATACACTATCGATAGGACTTTTGGGTGGAATTAGCACAATTGTGCATAAAATACACTACTGGCGGTCTCACACAACCATAATGTGATTATACACGGAAATGCACTATCGATGGAGTTTCACTGCCGTAATGTTATTTCACATGAAATACTCTATCGGAAGGATTTTACAAAGGAAAGCATTAATACATAGAGATACACTATTGGCACAATTTTTCAAAGGGATGCACTATACACAAATACACTATCGACGCTTTAAATATCGGCCCTTCCAATGCTCCTTCCCCAATGCGATAACACGTAATGCTATCGAAAATTGCAATCGGCAATTTCAATGCCTCATTGCCAAACTCTTTCTGCTTGGGTCTTGCAATCCGATTAAATCGCGGCCCTGATATGTTATAAAGTCACCCTTATAAGGTTTCAGGTTTGGAAGTCACACTTCGGACTCGGCACTTCCAAGGGCTAGTTCCTCTCCACTGTATTTCTGTGATGCGATATTGGTTCAAACCCGATTTGGGTATAAGCCAGGTATAATAAGATTTCAAGTCCGAAATTCCACTCCAGGTAAGTCTTTTCATGATTTTCCAGTGTAAACTAGAGTTTTTCCTACGGAACTCTGTAATGCATATAAAGTAGCCAGGGCTCGCCGATATAAAGGAAAATGCACTCCAAAGGCTTCAACTGAAATTTTAGTTGGAAAATAAGACCAAATCGTTGTTATTAAGACTCAAAAGAAAAGTAACGAAGCCAAATACACATAAAAATACCAGTTTATCAGACAATTACAGTTCAGATGCGCAGAAAAGTTTCGGAGGTCACCACACCTCCAAGATCGACCAATACACAGAGAAATCCCTTCTTCCCTTGAAAAATATGCGATAAAAGCATGCGGTCCAAATCCCATTACAAGCATCCAAATTACATATATATTGGTTCGTATTAACAACCAAATCCCTAAAACAAAGGCTTAATTTAATACAACTATCATTTCTACGAGACATCCTCCTCGAGAACCTCCACTATGCTAACTAATCCTATCTATTCAGCGAGGTATTCTCCTTGAGAACCTCCACTATGGCTTAACATTTTAACATTTATTACACCATGATTTATTCCTAGATTCTATCTCTATGATAAACTAAAACATAACATGGAAAGTGATGGCTAAAGGATCCCACTCCTTTGCTTGTAGATTTTTTTGTATTTTTGGAATAAATTTGAAGTTTTTCCCTCTAAGTCTCATGCTCCTGCATCAAGGATCCACGAAATATCAACATTCATAAGTCAGAAGGACTACGCCAAGTTGCAGGACTTGATGTAAAGATCCATGATCTATCACATCCAGTAAAGACCAAACTAGTAAATATTGGCTTAGAAACAGAACCAAAGTTTTCTCATATTGGTGACTATTGGGATCAAGTCAGGTAGGCAAGGTTGTTGACTTACTGCATGAATATCAGGACTTATTTCCAAAACATTTCTCTGAATTGAAGGGCATAGTAGGTGATTTGGGTGTGATGAAGATAAATTTAAAGCGAGTCACGAAGTTAATTAAGCAGCGCCCATATTGGTTGAACCCCAAGGACAAGGAAAAGGTATGAGAAGAGTTGGATAAGATGCCCGTGGTAGGTATAATTGAGCCAGTGCAAGAGTTAGAATGGGTCAGTTCGATGGTGGTCTAGGAAAAAAAAAGATGATATAAGGATTTGAGTAGATCTATGGAAGGTAAATGGTGCATGTATGCATGACCGCTTTCCTACACCTTTTATAGATGAAGTTCTAGAAAAATTTGGTGGACAAGAGGTGTATTTGTTCACAAATGGATTTTAGGGATATCACCAAATTAAGATTGCACTGGAGGATAGAAGCAAGACTACCTTCACTACAACATGGGGGTCATTCCAATATACAGTTATGCTGTTTGGACTGACAAATGCTCCTGCGATATTTTCAAGGGTGGTAGTCGCAACATTCAAGGAATTTATTCACAAGTTTTTGGATTTCTATGTTGACGATTGGATAGTATTTGGCCTGGTTAAGAAACATGTTTCTAGTATGTGCCTAATGTTGGATATGTGCAGGAAGTATCAGATTTCCTTGAATTTGAAGAAATTCATTTTTTGTGTACCTTATGGAATACTATTGGGACATGTCATATGCAAGAAAGGATTGATGGTAGACCCTACCAAAATTGTTGTAGTTATCAATTTAGATCCACCTAGGAATTTCAAACAGCTACACGTGACCTTGGGTCATACAGGGTATTACAGGAAGTTTATAAGGGCGTACGCACAGATCATTGTGCCAATGGAGAAGTTATTGAAGAAGGATGTTATGTTTTTCTGGGATGATGACTGTCAGAAGAGCTTGGATTTTCTGAAGGAGAAGATGGTTATTGTGCTAATCCTAGTATTCCCGGATTGGAAGAACGAGTTTCATGTGCACGTTGATGCATCCTATATAGAATTGGGAGTTGTTTTAACTCAACCAGGTAAAGGATATATTGACCATCCGATTGCCTTTGCAATTAGGAAAATATCTAAGGCGGAGTGCAACTATTCAACCACAGAATGAGAAGGATTAGCCATGTTCTATGCACTACAAAAATTCAGGCATTATCTGCTAGGTGCGCACTTTAAAATGTATATGGATCATTCTGCATTGAAATACCTAGTCAATAAGCCTGTGTTGGGGGGGGAATATCTGTAGATGGTTGCTTCTCTTCTAGGAGTATGATTTTGAAGTGATAGTTAAGCCAGGAAGGTTAAATGTGGGACCTGATCGCCTCTCTAGGACTGAGAACGACGAAGAACCCACTAATATTGATGAGGGGTTACCTAATGCACAACTCTTCGTTGTCAGAGTTGTTGATGACATTTTGCGGAAATTATTTATTTTATTTCTACTAGCGTAGCTCCTCAAGGATAGAAAACACAGTAAAAGAAAGAACCAGTAGTTAGGGTTGCAAATTTTTCAGTCATTGCAAGACACTTATATAAGATGGGACGAGATGAAGTTCTGCATTGATATGTCCCTGAGTATGAACGGCATAATATTCTGGCTGAAGTGCATGGTGGTATCACAGGACGACACTATGCAGGTAAGGAAACTGCGCAGAAGATTCTGTGAGCAGGATTATTGTGGCCTACGATACTACAATGTGTGTGACGTGTGTTAGAGGATTGGAAGACCATTGCGAAGGGACGAATTGCCCTTAAATCCACAGGTCATGTCGCAAGAATTTGATAATTGGGCAATTGAGTTCGTTGGATCAATTAACCCACCAAGGAAGAAGATGGGTGTACGTTATATTATCATTATGATAGACTACTTGACTAGATGGGCTAAGGCATAACCTGTGAAGGATTGCAACGTGGAAATTTTTGTGAAGTTTATATTCGAATACATTATTTCATAGTTTGGCTACCCAAATATCCCGATGAGTGACTGAGGTTCACACTTTTTGAATGAAACAATTAAGGAATTGACAGAAGAGTCCCAAATGCACCATCAGAAGAGTACATCGTATCATCCCTAGGTGAATGGTAGTGTCGAATATTTTAACAAAATATTGGAAAATGCCTTAATGAAGATCTACAATGTTAATAGGAATGACTAGGATGTGCACATACTAGTGGTTCTATGGGCATATAGGATGACTTGTAAGAACCTGACAGGGAAAACACCGTTTTGAATGGTTTATCGACAAGAATCAGTGATGCCAATGGAGTATATAGTGCCTAGCTTAAGAATCACAACAGTAACTGAGATGGTCGATCATGGCAACATGGAGGAATGTTTAGCGTAGCTACTTGCACTGGAGGAGAATCAATTTTTGGTTGCTTTTCATCAAAAGGCACAAACATCTCGGGAAAAGGCATGGCATGATTGCCACATTAAGTAGTGCACTTTTGATAATGGAGATTTGGTCCTCATGTATGACAGTAAGTTCACAAAGTTTATGGGGAAGTTTCAGATGCATTGGATGGGACCCTACGTGATCCAGGATATTTTGGATGGTGGCATAGTTTAGCTTACAAAGTTGAATGGGGAGTTGTTTCCTGGAAGGATTAATGGAAGCAGATTGAAGGTCTATAGGGACGATCTCTGCCCTACAAAGATGTGATGACTATATGAAAGAAGGAAATTCTTAGTGCTTCGGGCAGTTGAAAGAAAGTGCATGACTATAAAATACTATTTCGAGCAATGGTTCCATTGAAGGAGGAGGGTTGCGTGATGTTTAGGGAGATGGCACAAGTGGAGAAAGTTGCAACAATGTAGGTACACCATAAGGGAGGATCCCACACAGTCTACTCAAAATATGACCATTGGAAAAGCTATAGTTGATTTGATGGTGATTTTGTCGTTAGAGGGAGCGAGGGAAGTGCATTTAAGAAGCATATCTATGAAATTTGCCACCAAATTCGCATTTATGGGGAGGATATGAAGGCTTTCAAGGCATTCGAATTTTTATTTGGCTATCAATATGGCCTCTGGCTCTACATTTGGACACTTTTCTTATTGAAAAACTATTGTGATCTTTTGCACCTTAGTCTGAGTTGAGAGCAGTGTTGCATGTCTGGTGAGGGTTGGCAGGATGTCTACTTGGAATTTTTGGCACATAGATTAACATGTATCATGGCTGCTACTCCTCCTATGCACACCACAACTCCAAGATCGCCGAGACCAAAGTCCACAAATGTAGGAGTGGCAACAACGATGGTAGAACCAACAGAAGCAACAACAGTGAAGAAGCAGAAGAAACCACATGAGCCACCCGTGAGACAGTCGCCTAGGAATATGACTACTGAGCAGAGGAGAAAGGAAAATATGGACAAGGAGAAAAAGAAGCAACCAGTGGAACTAGTTGACTTAGAGGAGGAAGAGCTTGGGGCAGGAGTTGAGGATATAAATGTTGATGAAGCTGAACCAATTTCATAGTTACCTCCATAAATGTCGTCGAGAAAGCCGACTGCTAAGGTGACCAAGGACCTTGATGCAGTGAAATTTTCCATTTGTACACCTTTGCTGCATGTTGATGTGCCCTTTGAAGGAGTGTTGCTGGCGCAGGTACCACAACTACAGATGGAGGATTGGGATTTGGTGGATAGGGCCAAATTCCCTCATTTTGAGCCAAGAAAATACCTAAAGATGGTATATTATGAGGAGGCTGATGTCACACGAATAGAACCAATGACTTGGGCGACTGGGATTTAGCACGTCGGGTTACTGAACATGTTGAGTGTGCCTCATTTTGGGCGCAACAACATCAATACCATATGTGTGTGCCATATGCTAAATTTGGTACATGACGAAGCTTTATGGCTGGGGGAGTGGATCCCAATCAATGCTATGCTGATCAGAAGGATCATCACTCTTCCTTGTGCAGGAGTTGACCCTCCTAATGCTTTTGTTGTAAAGTCTCAAGAAAAGAAGCTTTTAGACCAAGTGAAGAAGGATTTTCATGTTGTCAAGAAGTCTCAAGGCTACGTTGTTAGCTTGATTTCTTATTAGGTTGACACCTTTGCCATGTCCATTATGGATGGTAAAATTATCAGGAAGTGCAGGGCATACAAGGTGCCAACCCCACTAATTCAGTTGGCTGCGCAATGCAGCCAAGAGATATAGTTTAATTGGGTTGGCTATATCTTCCATGAGTTTATGGATGACTATTGTGAGGCCTAGGAACAGGGGAAATCATTCCACTATGCAAGGTTATTATTGTTACTTACTTTGACAGCTTGGAGAATCCTCGATGAGTCGCAGTTCCCTAATGTAGATCTGGACTTGTGCAAAGCTGCGAGGTATGCTTCGCTATGGGCATCCAAGGATCCAAGTCGGGTGATAGAAAATAAACAATTTTGGGTGCTATTTGAGATGGATCTACGCATTATGGTCAGCCAGAAGCCATGACTGTCACTAATATTATTTTCTCAATACTGTGGAGTTGCAAACTTCAAACGATATTTCCACAATGTAAATATACATGCAAAGAACGATGCAGAGGGCATATGGTATGAGTTGCCCTATTTGGTCACAGAGCAGGATATTTTTTCCGTAGTCTCTAACTGGTCAAGCGTGTGGTTGGACCCTAGCAAGGAAGTCAAAGGATACCAGGCAGGGACCAAAAAACCAAAGGTACACCGAAGGAACACCCCAAGAAGGTACCTTAGAAGGTCTCTATGGACCTTGGGAAGAATACCGTGTAGGAGCCAAAGCACATAGATGAAGAGGAGTCAAAAATAGAGGAACCAGAGTAGGGTGGAGCAGAAACTTTGGAGGAGATAGAAGATATTGAGTCTCCTTTCATAATAAAGAAGAGGAAGAAATCCACCACTAGCGGTGCACTCAAGAAGAAAAAGTTTGACAAGACTTCCAGCATTGAGTTGATGGTCCATATTAAGGGGGACATCGATGATATTGGTGACACTATGCGCTCCGTCACCGAGGATATGTGGGGACACGTCGAGGATCAGTAGAAGTTAGTACTGTCACAGGTCTAATAGGGCCTCAAAGAGCTACAAGTGCAAGCGAGTGTGATTCAAGCGAGCGTGGTTTAGGTGAGCGAGAATCAAGCGAGTTTGGCAACGACAAGTTTGCCTTCCACGTTGGTGGTCACCACAGAGATCTGCACAGTCCCTATTCTAGGAGGATCGCTGCACTTTCCTACTGCGCCGGATCAGGAAACAACACCATTTGGA
The DNA here is from genome assembly GCA_000404065.3 of Pinus taeda. Lineage (NCBI taxonomy): Eukaryota > Viridiplantae > Streptophyta > Pinopsida > Pinales > Pinaceae > Pinus > Pinus taeda. The sequence continues at coordinate 41,331 of APFE030849633.1, forward strand.
AGGAAATTAGATCTAAACTTAACAGCGCTACCCATTCAGGCATTACATGAACTCCACTAGGGAGTATCTGCTGAATTGAAAACCCAAGAAGAGTGGATGCTCTTCGTGATTAAGGACATCAAGATCCATAATGAGCAATTAGCTGAGGAAACTTCTAGGGATAGAGATGTAGCCATTGCACATAGGTAGGAGCTGGAGGATGCCATCACTCAGAATTGCATTGAGCTGCTTGCAAACTAAAGCAGCTTTTGAAGAGAAGCTCCATAAGCTAGCAACCGTAGTGAAGAAGTACAAAGCGAAGGGTGAACGAGTCAAATTTGAGATGCAGATTCAGGTCACAGAGGTGTAGATGAAGCTATAGCCAACAACACCTCAAAAAGTTCGAGAGCAACGCGAGGCTGCTATTAAGGCAGACATGGAAGTCATAGAAGATGCAGTTAAGGACTGCATCAAGGTTTTTGACAACACCATGGAGATGTGGGTCACGCTGCAGGAGGACCCACATGTACAAAAAATTGAAGCATACATCAGGGACAAACAATTGAAGTTTGATGAAATTATAGCAACAACACGAACCTTAGCACTTGTGAAACGGTTCACCAGACTCCAGGAAGGGAAGGCCCTTCAGGTTTAGATATATGAGTTGCAATGAAAATCCTCAATCCTTTCAGCTAGAATGCACCCTTGGTTCGACGAAGCTTGTCAACTCTCTCAGTCTGTTGAGAGTAAGTTGAAAGGAATGAAGTAGATGCAGAGGACCATTGAATTAGTAGTAGAGGGGCCAACTACTGAAAAGTTGGTCAAGGAGGTTTGACAATCCACCACGTAGTGCACAACAGAGATTCAAGCATTGAAGGAAGATTTTAGTGGCCTCAAAGCATGCGTTGAGGACATACCAGTAGAGTGACTCGAGACAAGTCACATATTTTTGTTGGGGTCCTATTGGAATGAGGACCCCCAGGTCTAAGTTTTGAGTCAAATTTTGTAATATTGTAAAGTCTCCACATTTTAAGGAGTGGAGCATGCAAAACATTAAGAGTCAAAGGGGATTTTAGGCATGTCAAAGCCCCTTATTTTGTAAAGGGATGAGATGTTTTGATTATACAATGAACTTCTCCTATGGTTTGCATACCATTGTAATGTAATGTAAAATATATAAAAGGGAGTCATCTAGGAGTCATTAGGCAGTTAAGTTAAGTTCTAAGTTAATTTGGAGTTTGTAATTCTATATTTTGGCAAAGGGGAAGGCTCCTACAACTAAGCGTGTGGAGACCTTGGTATGTCTATAGTTGAGTGTGTGGGCCCCTATAGCTGTGTGCGTAGGGTCTGAAGAAGTGTATGTACTGAAGATGTGAAGTAATAAAGCATAATTGAAGCAAATCTATGCATTCTGTGTATATCTATGTGTTTATGTATTTCATGCTTAGTTATGATTCTTTTCTCTATCATATTATTTTAATTGCACAATGAAGGTTCAGATCTACTTTGATATATTAACTTATGCATGTTGGAACACTTAGGTGAAGTTTATAAATCTAGTTAAGTAGAAATTGCTTTAAGTCTGTGATTATGAAGATAAGGGTTTGCAAAGGCCGAATTCCCTAATTTAAGGAAACGCCTCATTACTACATCACATAGCCTTCTGGATGCAGAAGCTTGGTTCTAGCATCCCCCAATACTACCTCGAGTGAGACTGTAGTCTACGCTAAGTGGACTATTGCCGAAACAACTAGTAGTGTATGGTTTTGTTGGTTAGCGTAGCTAACTCTAAACCTAGGTCCAAGCCCCCTCAAACTAACACCATTCCACCATTCATAATTCACTCACAGTTCACCATTTATAATTCATAATTCCCTTTCATATACTCTTTCCATATACCCCTTCCATTCATAAATCACCTTCATAGACTCCATTTACATTTACCATCATATACACCCCCCCCCCCCCCCCCCACAAATCACCTCTCTTCATCATTGCCATTACCTCCCCCTAAATCCAAAACTCATTATCATCATTCATAATTCATGATTATTACAACCATTTACCCAAAGTTTACACCCATGGCCAAGACAAGACATAGGAGGCACACATTTTCAAATTTTTGTTCATGTTCACCTCATTCTCTCTCCAATTCATAGTTCGTGCTCTGAGAAGGTTTGGCATGTTGCACAACACAAGGCCGAAAGCAGCATTTCAGAGGTTCAAAGGTAGGTTCTTTCAAGTAGGAGAAGGTTGTTTCACAATAGTTGCACAAGTCCTAATTTACACAATCATTTTGCAACTGTTTCAAGCTCCTTGCAGAGGTCAAATTTTAGTCTCTCATTGCTTCCAATCGAGCTTTTCCTATTGTTTGAGGTAGGAAACATACCTTTCTAGGCATAGTTTTTATTAGAAAATCTGTTAGACATTGATTAGTAAACAATGTGTGCATTCACTGCTTAATCGTTGTGCAAACCGTGTGTACTATTTGGTATGTGTTTAAGACATTTTGAAATAATCATGGATAGTGTGTCAGTTTGTATGAGTTGAGATGTGTCTATGCGTATCCATTTTTTCAAAGTACCTAGTAATTGGCATATTTCCCTTTGCATATGACCAATTTTCTAATCTGGCGTGTAAAAAAAAGGTTGTCAGAGCATCAAAAGCAAAAATAATTCAAAGGAAAGGAGTTCAATGCCTCACATTTTAAAGAGTTTGTAAAACCTCAATAAAAAAACAAATATGACACTACATTCCCAAGAAGTTACATATTGAGCCACTACAATCAACTGTTGAAGGTAATACAAAGGTATTTTACATGTGAAGTCTGCTTCAGCAAGGGGTATGAGTATCACATTAGTTTGCTTATGCACTTCACAAGAAAGAAGAGCCTAAAATTACCTTATTACTTATTCAAAAGCTTGGGAAAGATGGTAGAAAGAGTTTAGTCCAATGGAGAGAAACACTTGCCTAGCTTATTCAAAATTTTCACTAATCAAACTATTAGTTTTTCATGAGTTCGAGAAAAGGAAAATGTCTTGGGATGGTTTTTTTTCCAACCTTAGGTTTTCTAGCTCATACATACATTTCTCCTATGGAAGCATCTAAAGAGCCTAAATTTGAAGAGCCAGTGAAGGAATTAATGAGGGGTAAGAGAGAAGCTAGTAAAGGGAAAGGCAAGATCCAAGTGGCACAAGAAGAAGCAGATATTATACATAGGCCGAGGAGTAGATTTTCTATGAAGAAACTGATTGAGGAGCCAAATTATCAAAATACTATTGATTTCCAAAAGAATATGCCAGAATAGGGTGCAGGGGGTGAGAAAGATGTTCAAATGGAAGATAAATACCTTGAAATACAAAGTTGCACGATCTCCTTGCTAAGGCTCATCTTATGATCGCATATTTGCAGAAGGAAAAGTGTGAGCTTAGTCACACAACAGGAGAAGCCGACCAACATAAAGAAAGTGAGTTTTCTAGGAGGCATCCTGGACCTACAGGCCAAGATAAAGGGAAACAAGTAATTGATGTAGAGGAGGTAAGAGAACCTAGTGTGAAACTAAGGAAGCTTATGACAAGACCAATAAACAAATGGAAAGAGCAAATGAAATAAACCTTTCAATCAATAGAGAAGCCATATTTTGATGAATGGAAGGAGTACCAGAGGCTATTTGAGGAGATTGAGGTTTGCCAACAACAAGTTGATAAGATAACAAAGAATACTAAAATTTACAAGAGGGCCATCAATGATACTATCACAGAAGCTTATGTTCAGTTTGTGGAAGCTCTTGACACAGTTGACAAAGCCAAAGTAGTCCTAAAATGGACTCTTCCCCTACACAGAAAAATAAAGAACTATTACATAATAAATCTAACTAAGAGTAGAAGATTGAGGCTGATGAAACCGAAGCTGGAAAGGTATGGGAGGAAACTTAAGAAAATAAAACAGTCACAGTTACCTAGCGATCTTCCCGCAATAGTACAACCAACTAAATAAGTCAAAACAACCTGCAACAAAGAGACCAAACCATCATCCAACAAGAAGAGGAGAAAGTAACTTTGGTATCTTGACTAAATTTACTCATTTTTTATCATACACTCTGTTCCATTTTGCTGAAAGTCAAAATTTGTGTAGCTAAGGGCTCATTTTGCAATCACAAGTGGTCATATTTTTTTTATGAAAATTGTGAATTTTGTTAAAGTTTTGATGCATGTTTGGAGTTACACGGTGTTTGTGTTGTATTGCTGGAAATTGAAATGTTTTTGGAGAGGGCAATGACAAGTAAAATCAGAATTTGAATTTTGTTGCGCAAGTGGTGACTAGGAATTTTTGAGGTCCGCACATGTAGAAGGAAGCATCCAGTGGGTCTTAATCCAACACAACGCCATTTTCAATGTACCCATCAACTCGGTTTCTATTAGGTCCTTATAATACTAGTGTATTACCTTATTAGTATTGTCATTGTAGCCCCTTATTGTTATTGCTGTCCCCATATTGTTATTATTGTGTCCCATATAAGTCCACTATTTTTTTTTGTAAGCTGGGGCGGGACTCTCCGATTTACATGTCCATTATGTACCCCTCTATGGGGGAAGGGTAGCCCAAGATTTGAACCCAAGACTTCCGGTTCGGTGAGACTTCATTTCCACGGCCCTTACCGTTTGAGCTACCCCATGTGGACCATATAAGTCCACTATTATTATTGTTGTGCCCTTACATTATTATTGTTATGTTGGATCTGATTATATTGTGACCCTTTAGACTCCTATATATAGAAATGAGGTCTTGTCATTTGTATAACCCAAGAATTGTTCATTTGTGTAATGTGAAGGAGGTTTCCCCCTCAAATATCCTACTTTTGAAATCATTGATCTATCTCTTTCTTCTATTTTGTGAGCTGGTTGTATAACAATTGGAATTAGAGCTTTGGATTCTAGGGTTTTGTTGCTTCAAACAGGTCATCGTGGAATTTTCTCTATAACGTTTGTTCTACGAAGCCTCCGAAGCTGAAATTAAAACCCATTTGAGCCAAGATCGTGATGAACCTCATGACCGAATTTTAGTTTTTTTCGCAATATATTTTAGAAGATATGAACTGAGGATGTCACCTTGGGAAAATCATCATAACTTTCTCTCTTCGAATGAGATTCAAATTTCATAAAAAGTGACAGAAAGAGGATGACCTGTAGTTTGTGGGGGTATTAGTTTCAGGGCTAAAGGTCGAAATAGTGACACATAGCATGCCGTACAAGTTCCCTCTACTGAACTAGTCTATAATTAGGTCATCGCGGGATATTGAGCATAAATCTTTCTTGGAGAATCGAATCGCAATCTAACTTGTGGGGTTGGGAAGAGGACTCATAGGGCTATCACAAGCCGAAATTTCATAACTTGGAGATCCAAAATTAAAGAATTACGGTCGTTTCAATATTGAGCTCATACAAAGCAGAAAAAAAAGGTGTGTAGTTGTTTTTAAAATTTGAATAAGTTTAGTTTGCGAAAGTAGTTTGAAGTGATTCAAAGGGCACTGTAAAACATGCTTATCATTAATTGATGAACCGAAGAAAGAAAATGGAAACACCTAGTAAGCCACTCGAAATATCTAGTATGACACATGAAGAAGAGGAAGAAATGCAACATGATATATCAAAATTATGAGATCAAGTGCAACAAATTTCGCTCTCACAAAAAGTAATTGAAGCTAAGATGGATGGTTTAAAGAATGGAATGGAAGCTAATATGGATGGCATGGAAGCTAAGATGGATGGTGTTAGTTTCAGTCAATTCTTCCTGTCATCAGTGATCAAAATATTCTCTTACGAGGTTTTGTTAGGGGTCTCAAAGTCAATTTTATCATTTCACTAGGTTTTCAAAATAAAACTTCGTCACTAGCTAGTATGTCTACGTTTATTCTTGTTGCTTCAAATTTTCAAGATCTGGTCACTGCCACCACTAAATTGGATGTGCCATCATTGAAAAAGCATCATTATCATCTCATTCATGTCAACATGGTCTTTGTTCAGCTCAGTGTCACCATTAGGTTTTTACGATTAGAGTCATAAAAATTGTCATGTCATTCATAAAACTGGGAAATGAAGGAGTAGTGATAAGGTTTTTCTCCAAAGGTTCTGTTCGAAAGTGTAATTCATTTCAAAGTGATGTAATAAGTTTATGTTCTAAAAGCTACATATGAAACTTCCAAGGTTACATAGTTTATTCCAAAACAAAATGAAAATGTATGGTGGGCCACCCTACCATTGTAAAATTCAGTTCCACAAGCTATAAAGACCACTTCATTCCACCTCTCTCTCTCTTATATTCATTAGCGAAGAAGATTTGATTCACCAAAATACATTTCCTTAGCATTTTCGGAGGCAAAAACACTCCCAAGGGCCATCTGAATTGTTTTGATGCGTTTTATCAGTAATTCGCTGCGTTTTATTAGCATTTGCTCCGCTTTCTAGATTTTGCTGCGTTTTCTTTGTTCTGGCCCCAATGGATATTTTGAAAGTTTTTAACAATATTTCAATTCTCCAACAACCTTCTGCAAGTAATTTGAACACTCTCCACCTTGCCATAAGCTTGTATCCTTTGTTTTCAAGCTACAAAACCTCTATCACTCCCTTCGTTGCATTTTTCATTGTTTTCTTAGTGGACCATGTTTTAATTCTCCAGAGAAGATCTTCTACTCATTTCCTCCATTCCAATTCACAAAGGTTCCTTACACCTCTACTCATCTCCCTAAATTTTCATACCCTTTTCCCCTTCCCTAAACCCTCCATCCTATCCCCTCATTCAAATCCCCTGTTTTCCCAGTTAGGGTTTTACTTGCACACAATCAAATGGAGGAGAAGAAAACCTATAACAAAGGAGGCCAAATCTTGAGAACCATTAAACATTAAGGAGCTGATGTCTTCCCCATTGTCCAAGCAATTCTTTGAGAATGCAAAGTGTTTAAGGTTTTTTGAGTTAGTTCTAAGAGTCAAATACCATGACAAGTTGACTAGTTTGTTTGCTACTCATTTTAGGAGAGATAAGGCTATTATTACATGTGTTACTTTTACTATTTCAACTGAGATCATAGCAACAAACACATGGATACCCAACAATGGAGAAAAATGGTTTAAGAATCACGACTTGAACCTCCAAAACTATCAACCTTTCATCAAAGGCCACTATAGACATACTATTAAGAAGGTTTTTCCTTTTGACAACTCCTTGACAATTTTGCTCCATTGATGAGGGTTATAATGAAATAATTTACATGTGAAGGTAGATTCTCAAGATTGTACAAATACCATGTCAGATTCCTCATTCATTTCATATGGGTAAAGCCACTAAACCTAGCCTACTACCTCTACAAGAGTCTGGCTAAGATGGAAGAAAAGGTGCAACATAGACAAAGTGACCATCAAAAGAGCCTTTTCCACCATTCCCTCATCAAGGTTATTGTATTGCATCATCTAACTCAGAAGAATATCACTTGGGAAACTTTCATTCAGTCATATGTTCTATTGTCTTCTACTAGTTAATCTGTAAGCCCTAGCACATCATCAGTACCACCTAATCATGTGAAAGGTAGCTCATCTAGTAGACCTGTAGTTGAGAGGATACCTAATCCTGAAGTAACTTAGACATATCAGAAAGGAAGGAGGCTTGTGTTTACCCTACATCTTTTGGAAGGGGCCAAGCTTACATCAACAACATCGACAAATCAGGGATTACAACCACAACCTAAAGAAATATTTCATATTGACACTGACATGGTTGATTTGAAGGCTAGTAAGGAGCACTAGACAGTGGAGCAGGTCCTCATGGAGAAAGATGCTGAGATAGAAAGGCTCAAGGATAGTTTATCAAAGAAAAACTTCATGATTTCTTTCCTAGAGAACGAGAGTCATCAATTGAAGGTAAAGCAACTTATTTTGGAAAAGCATGAGGTTTATATTGGAAAAGAATATATTAAGGGAAAGGCAGTGATGGATGCAGAGGATTTAGAGGAACATCAGGAACAGGTAACAAGGAAAAGCCCAAGGACTAGAGGTCTCAAAAGAGCACTTCAACAACAAAAGGAGCAGTTGACTTCAGTTGACCTAATCACAACAGAAACCAATGAGGATAGGGAAATTTGGCTTGACAAGGTGAATTTTCATTTGGAGAAGCTTCTCAAAAGGGCTAACATAGAAAATAGGTTGCAAAGACATATGGCCATGCATTATTACACAAGGAATCAGGTTACTAGGGTTAAGGTCAAGCAGTTAAAGGAGAAACTCAATGAAACCCTAATCAAACAAAAAGGGAAGGTAAAGTTGGATTTGCTTGTTGATGCCTCCCTCATTGCATAAAAGAGCACTTGAGGACTTCACAAACCAATTTTGAAGAGTTTTGGAGGAATTTTTGTTTTTTGAGAATTTTTGCATATTTCAACACAGTCATGGAGACAAAAACACAACGTGCTCCACGCTGCGCTTTTTTTAGAGAGATCCAATTCACTTTTTGCTTACATCTTTGGATTTGGCATGGTTCATAGATCATTTTTGGCTTGAGCAGAACATAATTTTTGCAAGATTTGACAAGTGAAAAGGTCCAAAAACCACCTAAAAACCACCTTTTTGCCACCCTACTGAAGACCATCCTGTGTTTTCTAGAGTACCTGGAGGAGAATGCAATTTTGAGGGGCTAGAAGTAGCCTTTTTAAACTCCTGAAGAGTCCATATTGTATCAGACATCCTCATATTTTAAAAGAGTCATCAAGATTAAAATTTGGACTTTGGGAAGGCCTTCAAAAACAAGTTTTGCCAAAATTGTTGTGTTTTCTCCAGTTTCGCTATGTTTTCTCATAAATTCGCTGCGCTTTTTCCTGTGGCAATTTTTCTCCAGTTTGGTCAGTTGGATTCAAATTTCTATGGTATAATTGATTAATCATAATGTAAATATGATGTAATAGTGAGTAATTAGTCATGTTAAAGTTGTTTTTATGTAAATTTAGTGTCATTTATGAGAGTGGTTGGAGTCAAAGTTAATTGGAGGAGTTGTTTTAACCTCCCTAGTCCTTAGGGTTTTGGTTGGAACACCTCATGTAGTAGTTCCTATACTCATGGATTCAACTCCTGAGAGCAGGGAGATGCTGTTTTGGTTTATATGTATCATTTTCTTAGTCATAGAATAGGTTGGACATCAGAGGAGAGAACTATTGTAGCTTGTACTTGGACATTTTTTGGAAATCAAAGGATACAATTTGCAACTATTATCTAGGAATTCATGTGCAGTAAGTTTGTGATGTTTTTTTTCTTTGTTATAGCTTTATATGAAAGATATTCATATTCTCTTTCCATTCATCAGTTCTTTAATGGTTTTCCTTAAGGTTTATAAACATAATTCTTTTCATAAAGCTCTGTTTTGATGGGAATATCTTTGTGTGTTATTTTCCTTTTTTCTTAATGAATTCATCGTGCACATGCTTATTAAGACCCTTTATTTCTTCTAAACATTACACTACACCGAAAAACCCTAAATCCATCATAGAATTATTGCTACCTTTCTCCTCCATATCTTTGCTATTGTAACCCTTTGACCCTTTGACCTAGCTACCTGGTTTTTCTCCCTTATCCAGCATAAAAACCCTAAAAACTTTCAAAACCCTATCTGAGCCTAGCATACCTAGCCTAAAATCTATTCCTTTCCATTCAATGCATTGGCTATGATCATAGAGAGAGCCCTCTCTGGTTTGGTAGGGCTAACTACCGAACTGAAAGCTTGGTTTGTGGTTACCTCCATCAATCTGCTCTTAGCCTGGGACATTGTGGAGGATAACAAATGGTATAGAAGCAAAACTTAAAGGCAACATGGAAGTTTTGAAGATATATTTGACAAATTTTCTATAAGAAATTATTACTAATGGCGAAAGTTAGTAAAGGAAACTCATGATGAGAACAAAATTAATGTTAATCATGATTTCATAGACTCTAACATTGAATTGAAGACCCACCATGTTACAAAGATCGATATGAGTAAGTTTGGTGGCAAGGATCTCGTAACATGGATACTATAGATGGAGCATTATTTTGATCTCCATAATGTGAAAACAAACAAAAGGTATACATTGCAACTTTATATTTGGAACCCAATCAGTTTGTATGGTATTAATGGCTTTTCTCTCGTAAACAAATTGTCACTTGGTCAATTTTAATGGAAGAAATGATAGCACATTATGAGGATACAAAAAGAAAATTATTTTTTAGCCAATTGATAAATGTCAAACAAAAGGGTTCAATGGTGGAGCACATTGAGGACTTCCAAAAATTGAATATAAGGGTAAAATATATTCTAGAGGAGAATATGACTAATGCGTTCATAGGGACTTTAAAGGATAACATCAAACATGAGGTTCGCCTTTCGAACCCGATTCATTGGAGAAGGCATTTAGGTTGGCAAGAAAAATTGAAAGAAAAATTATGGAAACAAGGAAGCCTACCACTCACAACTATAAATATGGAAATTTGTTTTCCCCTAGCCTTCCACAACCTACAAGGTTGACACCACAACGATTGGAAGAAAAATGAGTAAAAGATATTTGTTATAGTTGTGATAGAAAATACACTAAAGGTCATAAGTGTGCTAAAAAGAAATTATTTTACATAGATTGTAAAGAGGAGGAAGAAAAGGAACAAGAAACTTCAAAAGAAGAGGATATACACTAGGAATAAACACTAGAGAAATAATAAATGAATCCAACCATATCTTGTAATTCATTGGTTGGAATTACCACTCAAACTCTCAAGATAGAAGGACATATCAAGAAGAAAAAAGTAATATTGTTGATTGATTCGAGTAGTACCCATAATTTTATTCATTGTAAGATAGCCAAGGAATTGAATTGCTTCCTATATCCAGCACCAAAGTGTCAAGTGATGGCTACAAATGGATGAACCATAAATTTCTCTGGAAAGCGCCATAATATCAATCTATCCATGGGATAATATGTATTGAATATTCCAATTCTTTACATTCCAATGGGTGGTAATGATGTTGTATTAGGAGTCCAATGGATACAATCTTTGGCTACGATAGCTTTTTTTTTCGGAAGGAAAGGAAGTTGAATTAAGGGGTATCTCATGGAAACTAGGAAAGATAATAAGCTCTAACGGAATGACAAAGATTCTAAAGAAAGAAAAACGAGGATTAATTGCATAATTATGTTCGCTAGAGTTTCCCACATCGAAATAATCTATTTCTCCAGATCTCCAAAAATTCTTGGACAATCATTCCAAGGTATTTGAGACTCCCAAAGGTCCCCACCTATTCGTGATCACGCTGATGCTATTAATTTGATTCCAGGAAGTGTTCCTCCAAACATTAGGCCTCACAGATATCCCTATGCCCAAAAGAGTGAAATTGAATGTATGGTTGCATAAATTCTAGAGGATGGTATAACTCAACCTAGTCAAAGTTCTTTCTCTGCTCCAGTAATATTGGTGCACAAGAAGGATGTATCATGGTGCATGTGTCCAAATTATTGGGAGCTCAACAAGCTCACTTTTAAAGATAAATTTCCCATTCCGGTCATTGATGAATTATTAGATGAATTGCATGGAGAAATTTACTTCACCAATTTGGATCTTCATTCAGGTTATCATCAAATCAGAATGAAGACTGAAGGCATTCTGAAAACAACATTTAGAACTCATGAGGGTCATTATGAATTTTTGGTCGTGCCTTTTGGTCTTACCAATGCACCTTCTACATTTCAAGGTTTGATGAATTCCTTTTTCAAACCCTTCCTTGGAAACTTTGTGTTAGTATTTTTTGATGATACACTAATCTACAACAAGTCTTGGAAGGATCATGTTCAACATGTTGACATGGTGCTCAAACTATTGGAGGAGAAACAATTATATGCAAAGACCTCCAAATGTTTCTTTGGACTACAAGAGGTGGAATATTTGTGGGTCATATTGTATCTCATGAAGGTGTTAAGGTAGAGTCTAGAAAAATTAAAGCCATTAAGGAATGGAAAATCCCCACATCCATAAAGCATTGACGAGGATTTCTTGGGTTGACTGGGTATTTATACAACTACAACCATACCAACAAATGTACCTCAAGCAAGTTAAGAAGGATAATAAATTATCACCAAAGTATTATAGTTCGTACAAGGTGTTGCAAAATATTGATACCATGGCATTCCAATTTGAGATTCTTGCATCTTCACCAGTGCACCTAGTTTTCCATGTTTCATGCTTAAACAAGGTTATAGGTGACAAGCTCCGAGTTCAAACAATATTGCCAAAACTTGATGAGGAAGGAAAAATCATATTGGAACCTGAAGCAGTCACAAAAACAAGAACTCGATGCTAAGAAATCGATCAATTTTAGAGTATCTCATCAAGTGGAAGAACTTACCCACTGAAGATTCCACATGGGAGGATGATAATTTTATACAAAAGCATCCCGAATTACTCAAGCGTTGAGGAAAACACTTTTTTGAAGGAGAGGGGCATGTTAGATCCCTATAATACTAGTGTATTCCCTTATTATTATTATCATTGTAGCCCCTTATTATTATTGTTGTGCCCATGTTGTCCCCATATTGTTATTATTGTGCCCCATATAAGCCCACTATTATTATTATTGTGCCCTTACATTATTATTATTATGTCATCTCTGATTATTATTGTTGTCCCCGTATTGTTATTATTGTGCCCCATAGAAGCCCACTATTGTTATTGTTTTGCCCTTACATTATTATTATTATGTCATCTCTGATTATATTGTGAACCCTTAGAGTCCTATAAATAGAAAGGAGGTCTTGTCATTTGTATCATCCAAGAATTGTTCATTTTTGTAATGTAAAGGAGGTTTCCCCCTCGAAGAGGCTACTTTTGAAGTTGTTGATCTATTTCTTTCTTCTATTTTTGAGTCGGTTAATAACAATTTCATCCAGTACAACCTATAACCATGCTGAGCTGGAAGTCTACTACACACTGTTGCACAACTTATCACTCAAGACTGCTTTTGTATTTTGGTTATTTTTGGACCTTATATATTTATGATAGTGATAAGGATTGATCTGTAAATTGTTGTGGATATTCCACTGGATAGTTCGTCACAACATATCTGATAATATTCTATTAAAAATATGAGATTCTACACTATTAAAGTTTTATTTAATTTCTGGGTCTACAAACTTAACTTTAATTAGTGCATGCATGTAAAAGTAAATCAACCAGAAAAGCAAATAATGAAAAAAATAATCTCACACACACATAATACACAATATATGCTCTTTGGGAAACCCTTTCAAGAGAAAACCCAACTAGAAGATGAGGCCGCTTCACTCTCTTTCTTTGTCTAGAAATATGGTTGTAGATACAAAGAAGTAATTTCTGTGGCCCGTGGGATGCTACAATGCACAAATCCTCTCACTATTCTCTACCTCCTATCTCTCCTGGCTATCTTTGCTCAAACATGGAAGAAAATGCTCTCGTAAGAATGGATATTGCCTCTTCCTCCTAGTGGCCTGGTTATAACACAACCCGATAGCCTACTAGTGGTTAAGTTTGACTACATCAACTCTTAACTAGAGTTACAAAATAGAATCTTCTAGAGTCTTTTACATCACAAACATGTGGCTAGACCATTTTCCATGAATAATGGGGGTTGATGCGGTATCCCCCCGAACTATAGGTGTGAAAACAGGAAGGCCAACTTCTCAGTGGCATAACTTCTGGATACAGACTTTGATTGACACAATTCTTGCACCATTGGAAAGGTCTCTATGTGTAGAATAGCATGAAAATGTTCTGTGCTTAGGAGGTAAATTTTTACCATTAAAAAACTTCTTTTGATGCCTCAAAGTGCTCCTGGAAGGTTTCAAACCCCGTTTTGCCAAATTGGGTCCCGCCAATAAAAATGGTCCTATGAGTTGATTCCTCCACTTTTCCACTTTAAATGCATCGAGACGAATGAAAAACAATATAATTACATAATTCAGATCAAGGATAGGGATGGATATATGGATAAGTTTGATTTTCTGAAGCTTGATGTTGCTAAATTTTTTGTCAAGCTTTTCATATGATGTTTCCAATATTAAGTTGGTCTTGATCTTCTTAGTTGATAGGAGATACATTGTATCTGGTCTCTAATTTTTCATGTAAGAAAGTATTCCTAATTGTATTTAAGAAGAACAAGATATGAAAAAAGGGTTCGACTTGGGAGAAAAGGATCTTGTGTGTGTGCTTTCATTTTCTGAACATAAAATTATCAGTGCATAACATTTGGCACTTTAGCAGAGATCCCTATGGTGTGATTTTCAAGATCTGTGTTTCCCTTCTTATAGGTAGCCTTGTTCTCTGTATTTTCCATTTAAATGTTAAATCTTCACCTCTAAATTGGATATAAGTAGTTCAAAATTCATCTTTGTTGGTGCTCATAATGCTTTTATTTCATTTCTAAAACTATGCTAGAATTCACCCTTGGTTAGGTGCTCCTTTATGGTAAATTGTTATTTTTCTTGATATTTGATCAAATATATATGTTTTAGAATTCATCTTTTAGTCACGCTTGGTTTCATGTGATTGAATCTATTTTTGTGTGTTTCGAAGTTATGTTCAAACCTCACTCACAATAAGGTGATTTGAATGTAATGAAAGGCTCTTTCTACAAATATACTATGAAAAATGTAATAACTTGAAGTCATGCCTACTTTGCCTCTGTTTCCATGAGTGCCTCATTAAGCTCTGATAATTTCGTGTAAGAATATGAATTATGACTCCACGCCCAGTGGATTTTCCTCCTAAGTTTGTTAACCACCATCATTGAGTCATATTTTTATTTTATAGATATGACATCTATTTTATATCCTTAAGCCTTACTTGTTTTACATTTTGACATTATTTTGAGTGAGGGAGCCCCCTCCGGTTGAAAAGGGCCAGTTTCTAGCCAAAAGAGGTTCGTGGTTACCCTTGTAAACATTTTTTCAGCCTAATGATTTAATTATGGGGTGCTAACATTCTGGTGCAACTTCCATGGACCGAAAGTCAAATTTTCCCTAGGAATACTTTTCATTTGAGAACTATATCCTAGCCCTATACAGGTTTCTAGGCATCGATAGGTTGAACAATGACCTTGACTAGTAGTGTTGAGATTAATTGTAGTTTAGTTGTGTGAGGAAATCTAGCTTCAAAATGATATACCAAAAAAAATCCTGACCCAAATCCTCCTCAAGTTGTAGAAAACCCTAAAAAGTTTCTTAGAAGAAAGAGAACATTTGAAGAGGTCAAGGGAGTAATAGTCTCCTTGGAAGGTCCTACTCCCTACCTGAAAGTTTGAGTATAATTGAGGACATTAAATTCCGCTTATCATTTGAACACCCTCTGTCTACAACTATGTATGAATATTTTATTTCTGAAATTGTTGTGGATGAATCAATATTGAGTCATTATATCGCACCTCCAAATATTGAATTTAGCAGGAATATATTGCAACAGTTTAAAAAGCTAAAGGGTTTAGTCAATAAAGTGCAGTAGACTGTTGAAAAAGTGGTCCTTTTCCAACAAACAATCCCTCCCTCATCTACAACCTCTACTTCATCTGTTGTACTTACATATGCTATATCTTGTTTTACAATTTATTTAAGTCCACCTCTCAGCTCAAATCCCATAACATCTACTATTTATGAACCACCTAATATAACTACTACTCAACAAAATGTTTTTCTGCCCCCTTTTTCATCCATACCAACTGTCACCACAACAAACTCATTATCTACTCAAACATCAACCATGGAAGAAAGGTATTCCCCTTTGATTTTACCTGCTTAGTTACATGAATTTCCTCACAATTATGGTCGAAGACTCCCTCAATATGATGGCACTGGTGAAACTACCGCCAAACAACATGTAGATAAAATCAATTATTTTGTGGATCTTCAAGAGGTCGATCATGAGGATGTCAAGATGAGGTTGTTTACGTAAAGTTTCTCTAGGGAGGTGAAAAAATGGTTTAGAATTGTTAGATCTAGAATATTTGAAACTTACCAAGAACTTGAGGATGCTTTCATTGCAAGATGGGGTGAGAAAAAGAACCCTTTTCATATCCTTGTTGAGTATGACAGTTTGAAAAGACATCCTGGTGAGACAATCCAAGACTTTTCAACAAAGTTCAACAAGGTATATAAATCCATTCCAGTAGATATAAAAATTGTCTTGGATTAGCCTTACTTAAATACCTTGATGGTTTCGATCTAGAGATGACATACCAACTTAGAGAAGGGAACCCTGCAACACTTGAAGACATACAGAGGAATGCAGTTAGTGTGGAAGCAAACCTTTTGGTAAAGAAGTCTAAGATGAAGTTGGAGAGGAAAGTAACCATTAAAGAAGAACCTTCTACCCCATCTGATGCAAAGTTGGATACCTTAGTAAAGACCATGGAGAAAATGATGGAAAATATGACACTATTAGATAGAGTTGTTGCTAGAGAACCTCAAGGAGATCCAAAAATTTGGAATCCAAAATTTAGGAGGCAGTGACATATCTAGATTAAGCAAAGGGAACAAAAGGGTCCAGAACAATAGAAATAGTAGGCGGGACCCCCTTTCCAACAGAACTATGCACAAGATCAAGATGAGGAAGATGAACAAGCACCTCTAGACCAAATCCACTTTTTCGGTGATAGAAAACAAACTCTTTATTTGACTAAATAAGACCAAGAGGATTTTGAAAACATCATGACAGAAGAAGAAGAATTGTTGTTTACTCAGTCTCAAGATGATATCATGATGGCTGAATCTAAAGAGTATAAAAGGGGTTACCAAAATGCCATCATGCATGTCCAAAGGCAATACAATTTAAGAAGTAAAAATGTTGGAAACAATTCTGCAAAGAAAGATGTAGTAACCGGTAGCCAAAAGAAGGATGTACTAAGTAACGATAGTTAGAAAAAATATGCACCAAGCAACATTATATAAAGGAAGAATGACTCTACTAGAGACAATGTAGACAAGAAAGATCCAACTCCTAAGGAGGTAGATAAAGCACATAATCCTTTCAATTTTGAAACTGAACTTGCTAAAATCAAGATTTCCATTCCTCTAGGTGAGTTTCTAAAGAATGATCAGTATAGGGTTCAGATTCTAAAATATTTGAAGATTGAGAAGACTTCTAATACAGTCAATGTAAGGGATGATTGTCCCGCCATCATATTTGGACCAAAGATTGATGATAGGGGGCAGGATGGTGAAGTTCCTCCTTTCTACGTAAGCCTAAATGTACATGATAAAATTCTTCATAATGCTATACTAGACTCGGGGGCTTCCCATAACTTGATGCTAAAGGTAATCATGGAAAGGCTTAAGCTTCATATCGCTAGACTGTACAAAGATTTGTATTCTTTTGATTCTAGAAAATTGAAGTGTTTCAGACTGATAAAAGACTTAATGATTTCCCTAAAAATTCCTTTTAAGAGCATGGTGATGGATATTGTAGTGGCAGACATACCTCCTAAGTTTGGAATGATCTTATCCAGGTCATAGATAATTAAATTTGAAGGGGCAGTGCAGTGCAAAAATAGGACAAGATAGATGATAAGAAAGTCGAAGAGTTGAAGGCCAAGGTGGATGAAGAAGAAGGTGACCAATACCTTTGGAATATGAATTTTGATGGTTCAGCAAGAAAATAAGGTGTTGGTGTAGGCGTGTGGATAATCAACCTAGTAATTGGAAAGACCAAGCTGTGTTCCCATAAGTTGGCTTTTGATTGCACCAACAATGTATCTAAGTATGAGGCACTCCTTTTGGGTTTGCAGGCCTTGAAAAAGGTAGGGGCCAAAAGGATAGTAGTCTATGGAGATTCATAATTAATTATTAACCAGATCAAAGACGAGTACTGGAAAAAGCACCCTCAAATGTGGGTCTACCGTAATACTATCCTAGATTGTCTGCAAACTTTTTTTGGGTACAATTTGTCTGTCATTCCTAGGAGACAGAATGTTGTTGCAGATTCCCTAGCCACATTTGCTTGTGATTTTTAAACTCCAATTCTCACTAATGAAAAATATAAAATTAAAGTCAAGTATAGGCCCATTGTACCGGATAATATGAGGTACTGGCAGGTTTTTGAAGGTGATAAACAAATATAAAAATTTCTATTGATGAAGGAATAATTTTCCAATATGCGGTTTGAAAATGATTGTGCGTGGGAAGAAGATAAGAAGGAAAATTTTATAAATAATATCAAAGAAGACTTGGACAAATATGTGGTAGGTTTGAAAGTGTTGCAGTTGAAGGATAATGTCATTCTGAGAGGGCTGGTACCACTTGAAGAATTTTTTGACCAAAATGATGTATTTAAGTCCAAAGTTGATGCCTACTGAGACAGGAATAGAGGAGTGTAACATAGGTACACAAGACAAGCCCAAAATGGTCACGCTATCCAAAAATTCAAGCCCAGAAATGAAGCAGAAGTATTTGGATCTTCTGAGAGAATTATTTGATGTCTTTGTGTGGGGGACGTACACTTGAAGGTTTATGATAGGAGTATCATCCAACATATAATTCCAATCAAAGAGGACCTGTTGATGGTGTTGGACCCGCAAACATGTCAAGGGATATCCCTGGTAAGAATTCCCAACTAGACCTCAGAATCTTTTGTGTAGGAGTCCCAACAGTGGGTCGTATGATATCGCCTTGACCACGGTTCACACAGAGGCAAGTAAGATGTCCCTGTTGGTAGCAAGGGTGTGACATATGCAACAAATCAAGGAAGGTGCATGAGTGGTTCTAACACAGGGAGGGTGAGGTGAGTGCACCCCTTGGCAGGGAAAATTTTAAGAACCCCCCCTAAATTTATATGTATAATAAATGGGTGAATCTCCATGGTATATAGGAAAAATGGAAGACGATTTTATCAATAATATAATATGTATATATAATTTTTTGGCGAATCTCTCACCAGGCATGGCGAATATTTTACTCAATTATAAAATCTTGTAAGATCTTGGCTAGTTTTTTCACTAAATAATAAAACTTTGTAAAGTCCTAGTGAATCTTAGCATTGTGAACTCTTAGAGAATTTTTTGAAAAAGTATAAAAGCATATATGACAAGAGCCACATGGTGGCAATATCACTGTTTTTTTTTCACATTTCCACAACATGGAACTTGTTTATAAAATTATAAAAAAGCCAACCAAGTCCCTTATAATATGCAGGTAAGCTTATAATAGAGTCTGATACCTCTACTATGCTTGTCTTCATTCAAGTGTCATAGCTGCTGTACTTAACACTGTGAATCACAACTCTGTCAGAACTCAACTCTATAGTGTAATTAAAACCTTTGGAAATTGAATCTGACAACTCTATAAAAAGGATTAGTGAAATAGAAGATTTTGTGAATGAGCCCACTAACTATCACTGCTAAACAATCAATCTAGACTATGCAGTCTTCCATCTTGATCACAATCGTGCTCATGATCAAGGGAGTGTGACTTCTTGGCCTGACATAATGGCCATCATAGCTTCCAATAATCAACAACCACCTTGCAAGGACATCCTAGCTCATGTCTCATGAATTTTATTCATCAACCTTAACTAATGTAAATCTTATAAAGATAATATTAGAATCCTCTCCAGATTCACTGTTAATACAAGGGTAAAGGAAATTTTCTAGCTCAAGGCACTAGCCAATACCAACTTTGGTATTTGCGACCCCTTTGTGTGGATGCACCTACCTTGCCCCGTTGGGTTTCTGCCTTGTAACATAGTTTAAGGATCACAAGACTTTCCAATCTTCCTACTCCATTAGACACACTTTATATGCTATACATAGTGAATGGAAAGGAATCATTATAGAACACACAATTTCACAAAAGGAAGAAAAATCTTAGCTAGTTCAATATCAAAATCTTAACCACGGATTAATAAAAACAAGTAGTGTAATGAATTGTTCCGAGTTATTTATTTACAAGTTGTAAAGAATTTAGTGGAATGGAAAATATTACTTCGGCAACCCTTCAATATTTTCTACTAATATGTCTGTGCATGTACATATGAAATTAAGAGCATTGTTGAATACAAAGTTTCCTTTTCTCTTGCCTCCATTTTGACAAATTAGTGTGAAATCAATGTCACTTTGAATCTCCTTTTCTGTGTGGATGTTTTGACAAATCAATGTAAAATCAAAGTCACTTTGAATTTCCTTTCCTGCGAGGGATCACATCCACAATTGATTAGTAAAAGATAATCTACTATATATTATGTTCAAGAAACTGACTGCAATCTACAGTAGAAACAAGACCTAAATTCTTATTTTGAATTTGAATATCTCAGGACAACATAAGAGATAAAAATCCATATGGCCTTAGTAGCTAGAAACAATCACTCCATCATTACAAGACCACCTAGATTTCGGCACTTAATCTAAATAATGGCACTAGTTGTAGTGCTTATTTGCATTAACACCATGGAAAAGCAACAACAATGTTTCAAAGCACACTTACTAGAAAAGTTGTAACATTCCGAGAATATTTAATGATAGCATCTGAACCTATTAGCTATGGTGGGGAAACTAGGGAACCAAAATCTTGGAACATATCTCATACCAAATCTGAGAAAAAAATTAAAAAAGGGAAAAGATCAAAATCTATAAATCAAGCAATGAATTTTTTACAAATCAAATACAATTCCTTTAACTAACAGTTAAATTGTGGTGATATATTTAAATATTTAGTAACAGGGGAACTTCAAACCATGGAATATTACCTTTGTCATTATTGTCACCCCTCAGTGACTGAGATACAAATCAATACTTATGGAAAGATTGTAAGAAATTCTGTGAAATAGTAAAGCATAACCTCTATTTTCAAGCAACAAAATCAAGACATTAGTACATCAAGAGCCATAATTGATACATAATCAATGAACCAAGTCCTTGTATGGCACAGGCTTGTTTCACAACCTCTATTTTCTCAATAACAAAATCAAGACATTGTATGTAGTTATTGCCAAAAGGAAAATGCATTCTAATTTGGAAAAGGATCTTATCAAAAGACATGGATTTATTCAAAGCTACAAAGCCTAATGGGTTACTGAAAAATAAGTTGGAATATGGGATCATGATACTTAAATTGAAAAAATATGCTTTCCTTTTAGAAACATTACAGTTATACAACGTTTTTTGAAAGCATTAGAATTTGAAATTGGGACTTTCTATCAAGACAAATTTTCATTAATAGAATGTACTTTCCTACCTGAAACATAGTAGATATCCAAGAACAACTTGAAAAGCATAAGAGAACTTAGCATAATGTACTTTCTTTCCTTCCTTAACATTCTTAAACAGCTGAGGTTCCCCAAGTCATCAGGTAACTTTCAAAGGAAATGACAGTTAGTAATAGTCCAATTCACAACTAAAGATGTGTCACAAATACAAGGGGGCGTCTCCTCCAAATTACAAAAGTGCTCCAGGTTAAAATCTAGCAGTATTGGAAGCTTAATGCTCGACTGGGTGTTATTGAACCCAGACATTTTTCCAATCTTCACTAAAAGCTTAATGATAGCTTCTCTAAGTTCTACATGACTTTACTATGCTCTTGAAGTGGGGGCACATGCAGCCTCTCCAAGTGAATAGTCTTAAACTAAGTGAAGATAAGGCCAATAGATCATTCAATGTGGATCTTTTTAACCCATAATTGAATACTATTAGGACTTTCAAATTTTTCATGGAACTCAAAAATGTTGGAAGAAAGTATTTGCTTCCAAAAAAGAATAAAACTAAAGCCTCTCCTTGAGGACAATTGATGTCACACCATTAATACTTCTCCATGGAATCTGTATAGGTAAACTACAAATGCAAAATTCCATTAGAATATTGTGTTTATTGAATACACAAATGAAATCATTGCATTTGTTTAAAATATCTTTTGAAATCAAAATTACCGAAATTACATATCGATAACCTAGTGGGTGTAGGATAAATTCACTCGTGTCATTCACAGAAAGCATGAGAAAAAACCTAATACTATATATAAAACCAAGAAAAATTCAAATTCATCACTTCTAGGGACCTCGTAACCACCCTGCCAATACACAAGTATGTTCTTGTTTGCAGTTAGAAAATTACCCAAATTACAATCTGTTTACTCTAGCCTATGTTGGAAAGTTATAGAAGGATGACTAGTGTAATCAATCCGCCCTGGATTTGTTTCAGTTTAAAATAGAAGTATACAAATATACTTGTCCAATGTCTATGCTTTAACCATTCACCTTAAGATGTTTTTACAATATAATTCCCTAAGTCTATTTAATATCTTCATTATCATAAAAACCAACCTATATCCATCCTAACTCCACATCTACCACTCTTAGAGGGATGAAATCTATTTATCTCTCTGAGCACGTAGACCCAGAATTAAGATGGATCTAAGACGATAGAATTTCCCCTTTAAATAGTCTATGCGAACATGAATACCATGGTATTACCATGGGTGAATACCATGGGTTATCATAAACCTGGAGCTTAAAAATTACTATTAGTAATTTATTAAAATTAATAAAATTAATAGTTGATTTTTATTTTAACCAACCTAAAATGTTTAACATACATTAAATTACAACATCCATTTTTACTCAGATCAAATATTTTTTCACTCTATGCTAGCTTGCATATCATGATATTTGATACCTCTGGGGGTTAGTAGATCTAGAGTAAAG
>APFE030849633.1:65165-105467 GCA_000404065.3 Pinus taeda
AAGGTGGGCTATTTGAGGTGATTTGTAAAAATGTACTATGATACAAAATATTCACCCACTAAAAATTTAAAACCCCCTTAATTTCGCCAAAGGGAAAACATTCGCCCCTAAAATTTTCCATGCTTAGGAAGACAATGGCATATTTATTTTTCAAACAAAATATATCAAAGAAATGTAGAAAATGTTTAAGATGGAAGATTGCAAACTAGTTAGCACCCCAATGGTGACTGGTTGCAAGTTGACCATACATGCATATCAAAGGATGTATAGATCAGTGATTGGAAGTCTCCTATATGTGACAACTTCCTGGCTAGATGTGACACAGATAGTTGGACATGTAGCACATTTCCAAGCAACACCAAAAGAATCCCATGTTGTTGCAGTTAAGAGAATCTTTCGATATATCAAGGGAACAACAAATTTTGGCTTATGGTATCCAAAAGGAAATGACTTAACTGTCACAACTTATACAAATGCAGATTGGGTAGGAAACATTGATGATCATAAAAGCATCAGTGGAGCAGCCTTTTACATAGGTGGTTTTATTCTATCATGATCGATCAAGAAGCAATATTTAGTCTCCTTATCCACAACAGAAGCATAATACATATCAGTTGCAACATGTTATACTAGGGTCCTCTAGATGAAACAAAAATCGCAAGATGTTCAAATGAAGCTTTATTAGCTCATTTCGATGTTCTGTGGCAACACCAACACCATCAACATATCCAAGAATCCTATCATGCATTGTAAAACAAAACACAATCCCACCAAATATCACTTTGTCCATGAACAGGTTGTAAAGAGGAACATAAAGGTGGAATATATTGGGACAAAGGAGAAAATAACTGACATCTTCACCAAACAATTATCACGTGAAACGTTTATGTATCTTCAACAAAATCTTTGGATTCTCCCAAGTTTGCATTGAAATGAATTTTATTCAACCAAAGAATATAGGGGAAGTAGAGGCAGTTATAAGTACACAACAACATGAAAATTGTTAGGGGGAGTCACCCTTTGCAATTGATGTCAAAGGGGGAGAGAGAGTAGGTTAAAAAGATTAGAGGCATGAAGTCAGGGGGAGAAATGATCACATGGCAAGTACATGTGTTATCATCAATTTAAAAGGGGGATATTGTTGAAATGATGTTGCCATTGATGTCAACTCAAGTATCCCAGAAGATGCTTTGCCTTTTGTTGACCAAAATGACAAGGAAAATTATGGTTTTTCAAGTCCAACTCATCTTTGTTGGATTCTAATTGTCAACCCAATTCCGGTGGTATGTGGCATGCCATGAGATCCCTCATGGTATGGGAGATATCCTTGTTTGAAGTTGAATCCCCCAGTTTCTAGGAAAAAACCCCACATGGAGATGATGTGGCAATCCCTCATTGACAAACATATCATTCAAATTTGATATGTAAACTGTCATGGATATTCTATTGGACAATTATTCACAATATATCTGATAATATTACATTAAAAATCTGAAATTCTACACTATTACAATTTTATTAAATTTCTAGATATGTAGATTTTATTGTAATTAGTGCATGCATGTGAATGGAAATTATGCAGACAATAGAGAATGGTAAAATAAAATTTCACGCACACATGAGATACAAGATATGCTCTAGGAAACCCTTTTGGGAGAAAACCCAACTAGAAGTTGAGGTTGCTCTACTCTCTT
The DNA here is from genome assembly GCA_000404065.3 of Pinus taeda. Taxonomy (NCBI): domain Eukaryota; kingdom Viridiplantae; phylum Streptophyta; class Pinopsida; order Pinales; family Pinaceae; genus Pinus; species Pinus taeda. Next base: position 66,860 of record APFE030849633.1, read on the forward strand.
TCTCTGTCTGGAAATATGGCTGCAGGTACAAAGAAGTATGGCCTATGGCCCGTGGGTTGCTACAATGCACAAATCCTCTCTGTGTGCTCTACCTCCTATCCATATTGTCTATTTTTTCTTAGTTATGGAACAAATTCACTCGAAATAATGGAATGCCTCTTCCTCATAGTGGCCTGGTTATAACACAACTTGATAGCCTAATAGCGGTTAAGTTTGACTACATCAACTTTGAATAAGAGTTACAATATAAACTCTTCTAGAGTATTTTACATCACAATCATGTGGCTATCCCATTTTCCATGAATAATGGGGGTTGACGTGAAATCTTCCCAAATTGTAGGTGTGAAAACAGGAAGGTCAACTTCTGAGTGACATAACTTTCACATAAAAACTTTGATTAACATGCTTCTTGTGCAATTCGAAAGATATCAGTGTGTAGAATAACATGAAAAGATGTTGTGGTAGAGAAATGAAGTTTAACCTAAAATACATCATTTGATGCCTCAAAATGCTCCTAAAAGGTTTCAGACTCTATTTTTCCAAATTGGGCCCCGTCGGTAAAAATGGTCATGTGATCTTATTCCTCTACTTTTTCCACTTTGAATGCACCCAGATGGATAACAAACAATATAATGATCCAATTCGGATCAAAATCAATAGAGCTGGGCTCTTATCAATTTTTATGGCTAACATGTTTCTTGAAGGGATTTAAAGACTATTTTATATTCACAAAGGATCTTTGACTTCCAAGAAAAAATAAATTCTCATCCCCAAAGGTAGACGACCTCATCATTTGGGCTCCAAAGGTTAAAACTCAAACATTTGAATATGATTTTTACCTCCACTCTTTTGAGTTTCAAATGGTATATCCCTCCAAAAGTGCAATTTTGCTTCCGTCCTAAGAGACCCTCCAAAATCTATAAAAGAAGTTATATCTTACCTCCAATTATATGCAAATTCAATGCTTATTCTTGTGATTGAGATTTCATTTTTTTGGCCCATGTGGAGACATTGATACATCATATGAGAGGGTAGGTCTTTGTAATTAATTGGCTCGGGGATTTGTTGGTTTTGTATAGGCACGGAGTTGATTTTTGAGGCTCGACCCTTGTTAGGGAGATATTTCTGTGGCATCTCAAATTAGGAAGGGTTTGTGGTTCATTAGTATACTTCTTGTGTAATTTTGGGCCTACACTTATTGGTAATACAAGACATTTCAGCACAAGAAAGCCTCAAGTATTGTGACAAGTATTCTGAAGGGTTCAATCTCATTGACCTTAAGCATTCTAGTTCTATTTTCATCCATCTCTGTGTGTCGGTTCTCCTCAGATCAATGAAGAGAATTAACTGGTACATGTCTATCTATCATGGTATTTTATGCCTTCCATCTAAAGAAGACTAAGAATAGTTGTTGGATTGATTTACCTTGAAGCAGATTACATGGATCAAAGGTCTAAAAAACTTACAATAGCATGCAACTAGACTTGTGATTCTAAACATGAGGGTTTTGGTGCACTTCTAAATGTGCTTTTGTGGATAAATTGTTTTGTTTCCGAACTATTTGTGATCTATATTTTGAGCACAAGTCGGTTGCATTTGTGGCTTGTTTAAGGCTTCAAAAAATGTAAATATTCTTCTGTGTGTTGTTAAGGCATTCAACCTAGGGTAACATCTAAAACATTGGCCTTGGGGAATAGAGGAATATCAAATTTGAAGTTCTGCAGAAGTATTCAAACTTGGGAACATATTTATGCATATTCCTACATTTCAATTCAAGCTGACCTAATTCAATCCACTCAGAAAAATGTCGATCTTTCAAGAACAATCCATACTCATCAGAGTGACAGTTTCAGTAAAGTGATCAAGAAATTCACAAGAAACTGGTTAATGAAGTGCCTAACACAGTATGCTTTGTATTGGTTGATTTTTCTAGCCACAGTAGAGTGCTCTTGTTCTAAAGAAGATGCATATTTTTCAGAAGACTTAGGACTAGGGTTGGTTGAATTCATTTAGTGAGAGTTGTAGCATTATTGTCCTTCTTGTAACCCTATTTATAAACAAGGGAATGATGTGCAAGGAAGTGTGGTATAAACAACCTCGTAGTATGGATTTTCTTTGTAACATACAATAATAAATTACAGTTATAGGGTGTCATTGTCATATCCCTCATGCAGTGTAAGGTTCTAGATATATCATTACCCTTATACAATTTTTAAATCATTTGCAATAATAAGACTAGGTGCAAGCCTTGAGGATTTCATATTAAACAATTCATTTATAAGGGTTTCTAAACAAAAAAAGTTCATTGGTGTTCCTTTCAAAAAGTAAGAAGACAACAATTGGACATGTGTTGAATATCATTCTCTACATAAAAAATATTACTTCCTCAGGAAGAGTCATTTGGTCATTAGTTTGAATCTTGTAGTAAGCGTTTCAGTTGGGTTTCATCATTTGTGTAAGGGTGTTTTTGGCAATAAGGATTTCATTGAATATCTTGTAAGTGGGTCATTATGCCTAGTACGGGAGCCCACAATAGTCTGCAAAAGTCTACTCATTATATGTGGGTCATTGTCCTTGGTATGTGAGCCCACAATAATTTTCAAACACATTATCATTTTTCAAGGTGGTTGGGTGGTTCTAGGCAAGTGGTTGAAGTCACCTTCAAGTTGGAGCCTAAAAACACTTTAGGGTGGTAGGGTGGTGCTAGGGCATGTTGGAGTTTGCAAGGGAGTTGGAGCATCCTTTTAGCAAATGTTGATAAAACAAAGGCATTAGAGCATCCTTCCAGCTAGAGCTGGAAAATTAAATGCTTTTCTAGAGTACTAGGGAGTTGAGGCTTCCCTTTTTCATTTGGAATTGAAGCATTAGTGTACTCATAAATTATTATAGAAGAATTCAATGGTTTTTCTCTTGGAAGAGTTTCCACCTAAAATTCTGGTGTCTAATGTTTGTTACTTGTTTGTGCTTTGAATTAATGATGAAGAATAATTAATGCTCTAAAAATTCTTAACACTTATTCATCCCCTTGTTAGTATTTCCAACAATTGGTATTAGAGTGGGTTCCTTCACTAGTAGTTTAATAACTAAAAGGAGATCATGGAGTGCGTTGTAACCATGGAGACAACCACTAGTTACAGGAGGTCAGTGCCTAGGACATCCACAAAACCGATAATATTTTTATAAATATTTTCCCGGAGATAGAAAACCCTTGAGGGTAATGTCAACTTAATATCAGGGACAAACTCAATGGACCAGAAGGGCCTTTACCTTAATGATTGTACCAAAAGGAATCCAATGTTTACATCATGAGAAGAAAATGGTGAATGAAATAATGCAAACAGAGAAAATGAGATTGCTGAAGCCACGAAGTGCCCTTTAAGGTTTTCTTCGAATGAACACATGTATTGTCTTATATTTATCATAACATAAACAAATCTTTGAGTTTTCAAAAAAGTCATGTTGCATCATACATTAACCTCTCACATGAAGAAAAATAACAATGAAAAGAACATATAGCCTAATAAACCAAACATACTACAACAATAGTCTTCTTTTATTAATCTCCAAAACAAATTCACATTCCATTTTTCCCCAAAATTTTGAAATCTCTCCACCTTTAAAACTATTGATTTCTATTTTTATCCTCTCCCTCAAACTATCTTTGATCAATTTCAAAACTGATTTTTAAACCGTTACACAATTGCTGTTTATTTTTTAGAGGATTTAAAATAATAAAATTACAATAATAATAACGATTTAATATTATATATATATAATATTAAAGAAGCTCTTTGTAACTTTAAAATAAAGCATACTCCTTTTTACAAAGTGAAAACCATTACTACATATCCGGCTAGGAGTATGTAGGCTTTAAATCTAGTGAATGATGGCCCAGGCCGGACTTTCATTACATCTACATCAGAGCTGAGGTTGATGTATAGGCCTTAGTGGTGCTTGGATGGTACATGCGTTCCAAAATTTGTGGCTATGCACACGTTGGAAACTATAGGTGGTTTTGGGAAGGCATAAACAACTATGCGACATTTTTGGAATAGAGGAGAAGTACCCCGAGATAAATCGTACCCGTCAATCTTGAGATGAGCGGTTTAGCCAAACCGCTTCCGGGGGGTTGTTCACTATTTAAACATCAATTTGTTCGATCTGCCAGAACTTCAATAGATCTAGAGATGGGCGACGATTGATTGCTCTGTTACGTTAACTTGCCTTAAGTCCAAGGCTTCAACATTCTGTTGACCTAATCCTATCTGCCACTGAGCCATTAATTGCTTTGACCATATGGCATATACAAACAAGTTATCCACCCTTCGCGGAGGAAAATGTTTTTTTGGATACCAAATAACTTAAATAACTTGATGCATCTGACATGAGAGGAGAATAATATGCATACCTTTGTTACTTCAGAACGAAAGAGTGGAAAATTTGTTCTAATGCTTTTTGTGTTTGAGCTTTGGAATTGTATGGTAATGTTACTTTTTCAGGCAAAATTTAACGGGCTTTGTGGACTATTTTGGGAGTTTTGAACACTATTTTTTTGGAGTTGCAGAGTTCTCACCGCTGACTTGACACAAATTGGCACCAAAAAAATTTCCAATTCCTGCCAAACTGACTCACAATCCTCCATAAATGTTGTTCCTCAGATCTCCTTTTCACTCCATCACTGTAGTTTGTTGTTTCTCTTGAGAGCAGGAAAGCGCATAGTTGAGAGCACACAATTGTTTGTTGTTTATAAGTTTATTCATGCAGACAGTGGATGAGGGAGCGGTTCCGCTGTCTGGTATAACTTCTGCGCCTACAACCTCATCGTCTCATTAAGTTCTTTATCGAAGTCTATGTTAGATAGTGTTCACATAGAAAATAATTTATAGGTTTCTAAATGTATAGATTGGGTTAGGGATGTGAATCATGATAATTTCTCAAAAAATGGAATTACGAAGTTTTCAAAATTTCTTCATAGTTCAGTGTAATTAGTACAAGTTCATAATTACGTCTTTGTGCTATACAAGCTTAATAAATTCATAATAGGAAGAATTCATAAAAATGTTTCATGAGTCCTGGACTAAACAATCCACTATAGATAATTCTTATAGAACCTTTGTTTCTAAAGATCCAACCCTTGGGTTGGGGAATACAAAGCCTATAGAGAAATATCTTGAACTTCCCACAAAACATGAGCCTATGTTGAAACCTTTACAGGAAGAAAGGCCAAAGACATCCTTAATACCGATATCCTTAATTGAGAAACTGGAACAATCTCTTGATGGGTTAAGGAACCCTGTCTCACCTCCATGTAAGGGCGATATCTAGCCTTGTCATGCTCATGAGTATTTATTTTGTTGTTTATGTATATATCATAGAAGATTGTGTGTGAAGATTGAATTAAACATTAGAGTTGTTTTTTTAATTAAGAATAATTTAAGCCAAATTGTTTCAAAGATTGTTTAAGCCATTATATAATTAAATATTATATATATTTTTCATTTTTATTTTTAACTTTTTTTTATATAATATTACTAATTCTTATTAGAATTTTCCTATAAATTTTGGGGAAACTTCTAGTCATTCCATACACCATACCCAATTCCCAAGACTCCCACTTTCCAAAAACTCATACACACATATCAAGGTTGTGAGTATCCACAAAAAACTTCGAACACATGCCACACATAATGCAATTTTGAGAACTAGACTTCCCTTGCTTCTTGTATTTTTCTTTTATTTTGAGCTTTTATTAAACGATTTTAGAAAATTGAAGGTATGTTTTGAAGCTTGAGCAAGACACTTATGAATATGATGGAGACACTCACAATTTTGGTTTTTCCTGGGATGTACATTGTTAAGATCATTTGTCAGAGTAAAGCCCTTTGGTGTATCTAGGCCACCACCTTCAGAAGCCAGCACAAAACATGAGGTGTGAGTTTGCTATCCAGAACATAAGAGTAAAGTATTTGAGGGCGCGAAATTGTGAGGAATTGATGCCATTGAGCAACTAGGTTCTAAATTTGAACATGTAGTTTCCCCCATTTTAGCTAAAGTGGTTGTGATAAATGAATGCCGCCAATCAACCCCAAGCCCAAACATCTTCATATGCTCTATTTCCATGGGAGTAAAATACATCAGCCAATGATAAGGGTCCCAAAATGCAACAATATTGTCGTCTCTCAATCCCAAGCTCTGCATGATTTAGTAGATACTTTTCATTAGCCAAGCTTCTTCTGCACACTAGTGAGTGTTTTTGATAGGAAAAAGCATAAATATGGCCAAAAATAGAGTCAACTTTGCTTCTTCTATTTGTCCTTTCAAGTGTATAAATAGAAAAACCATTGTATGCAATTCCACCTGTGTCTACATGTTGTACCCAAGGGGAACACTATCCACTGATATGGAACCAGACTTCCCTCTTATTATGTATGACCAATTCCCTTCGACCTTGTATGCAATCTTTCGATAATAATGGAGTATTCTTATAGTCTCTTCGAAGACATCCGATAAAATTGGAACGATACAAAGAAGATTAGCATGGCCCCTACACAAGGATGACACAAGGATGACATGCACAAATCGAGAAATGGTCCAATGTTTTTAGTACAATGATGTGTGGTTTAACAGTAAATCTACTTGGGCGAAGCTCAAGAGACCACAATTCAAATCTCATTGAGTATAGTGTCTTGTTGTGGTGGCGATCAAGGAGTAGATTCCCCATGTCTCAGCTCTTGCCAAAATCATAGGAACTTAGTATATCTGACTTGCAAGTTGTTGGATCTACTCTTCGTGTTATAGAGGCAGCTACAAGGATTGATCCTGGGTCTCCCATAGATTAGGCCTGGCAGTTACTGATTCACCATGTGTCAAAAAAAAAATAGAATATTCTTATTGAACTTGGTTGAGCAATCTTCTCCACTTGTTCCATAACACATGTCCCATAGCCCTGTTGTTGTAATTTTTCTACACCACATTCATCGATAGGCAAAGTAGTTTCATAAATGTGAAGTTCACAAACAAATGAGCGCCTAGCCTCTGGTCAGGGTTTCTCATATAAAATCGGTCAATGGGGATAAGGGATCAACTTACTTGACCATACTGCGTTTCTTATTTGCCAACTTAATGATTTAGGGGGTAGCTTTTAGTTTCATTTGAAATTAATGTGCCAAAAGAGAACAAGTGACAAAATTAACAAATATGCCATCAACCAATACTATTTCAGTGGTCTCAGCCCCTTATCTCGTCCTATTTGTAAATTGCCAGATAGCTATGTGGCATGGAATTGAAACATAGATTACGCTTTTGGGCTTGCTAATTTTTAATGAAAAATACTAGGTTGAATAAAGTCCGAGAGCAAATAAATGCTCTTCAAAATCCCCAATTTTACTAAATTCACTTTTTGATTTTTTTTTTTTTGTATAAATCCTGAGAGAAAATAAATGCTCTTAAAAACCCCCAATTTTACCAAAATTTATAAAATTTTGGCATGTGATATTATTGACTCCTATGGGGGCGTTGTCCTCCTTTTGAAATCATCATTATTTCAAGATTTGATGTTCATATAGCCTTGTAAGATTTAGCGACAACAGGGTGGAATAAGCCAAGAATTCTAGTACTTAATGGGAACAACTATGCATTTTATACTGGAAAGATGAAGGCATATCTTCAAGCACAAGGATTTGATGTTTGGAACGTTGCGTTGACCAAATACAAGGAACCTTTGACTTGTCCTTTAGATGATGATGGACAAAGGCTTTAAGAAAGAAATTTTAAAGCTAAAAATACCCTCTTGAATGGTGTGTCAAATTCTGTATATGTCAAAGTGAAGCACCGGAAATCAACGAAAAACATCTGGGACAAGCTTCAAAATATATATGAAGGAGACAAGAAGTTAAAGGAGGCCAAGCTCCAGACCCATCAAGGTCAATTTGAGCAGCTGAAAATGAACTAATAAGAAAACATTACAACTTACTTTCTCTACGTTGATGAAATAATGAATGTTATAGAGGGATCAGGAAAATCAATGGATAGCAAGGTAGTTGTCTAAAAGGTACTAAGATCACTTCCAAAGAGGTTCAATGCCAAAGTCTTTGCGCTAGAAGAAATAGATGATTTAGAAAAGCTCAACGTGGATCAATTGCATGGAATACTTACAACTTATGAAATGAGAAAAGAATAAGAAAATCCATCTAATCGAGAAGCAACATTCACAACATCCAAGAAGACCAGAAAAAACAAGCAGGTATCAAGACCATGCTCCAGTTGTTGCAATGTTGAATACTCAGATGAAGAAGTTGGTAACCTTGTGAGAAATTTAAAAAGAGGAACATGTAAATTCAAGGGTAAGATTCCCTCATTATGTTTCAATTGTGGTGAGATTGGTCATTTTGCAGCTAAATGTCCTCATACGAACTCTGACGAAGAAGAAGCACCCAAGAAAGGAAAGAGAAACCAAAGAATATTCAACAAGCAAGGTAAAAGGAAAGACTTTAAGAAAAGTTTTTTCTCTAAAGAAGACAACTCCTCAGATGAAGAAGAAAGCGGAAATGATGAAGAGAATGACATAGGAAGAGCGTTATTCATGGATAGGGACAATGAGAAGGAAGCTCTTGAAGAAGAAGACAATGAAGAAAATATGCACAAGATCAAATTTAAAAATGAGATGATCAAAATTATAAGGGATCTCAAGGTTGAAAGAGGAAACATCAAATCTTCGGAAGCTGAATTAAACAAAGTAAAAGAATATGCCAAAAGCCTCAATAAGATGAATGAAGAATCGAAGGAGACTATTATCGGCCTTAAAGTGTAGTTGGAAGAAGCCAGAAAAATTGAAGAATCACTTAGAAGGGAATTGGAAGAAAGCAACAAGGCAAGGGAAGATCTAGAAGCAGAGATAATTTCTCTACGAAAGGAAGCATAAAAAGGAAATGTCCAGCAGAATTTTGGAAACAACTTCAAAGCATTGGATGACCTCATCAACAGCCAAAGGCCAGACAATGACAAGACTGGATTGGGATACAAGGAAACATTAGTAAAAGGCTTGAGCTCCTCTACAATAGAAAAAGGAAATGGACAAAAAACTTATGTAGAAACTACTAAAGGATCTTTCAAGAAAGAAGGAAGCTTCCCAACAGAATAGAAGGTTCAAGAGACACAAAATCAATAAGAAGGTTCTTAGAGAACAATTCCACAAAGAAGGTTTTCCCCTCTCAAGTATCAAACCATGTTTCTTGGTGTCTGTTACTCTTGTAGAAATTTTGGACATAAAGCTTTAAATTTTCAATCCTATAATAGGAACAAAAGCAACTTTGAAATGTCTTTCAGGAATGATTATCCCATAATTTTTTGAGAGGATTATAGACATAATAATAACATGTTTGAATATCTAAGAAATGAAGTAGAATTCCATACATGCAACAACTTTGGACATTTGGTTAAATATTGTAGGTTAACCGCTCCCCCAAAGGAATTGCAGCAAAATCAAGATGCTTCGCCAAAGTTTTGGAAGAAGAAAACTAAGAGTTGTGATCTTTCCCTAAAAGCTGAAAGAAAAAATAATGTATGGTATGTTGATAGTAGTTTCCCAACACATATTATCAAGGACATAAACAAATTTATATTTCTGAAAGAAGGAAAGAATTGAACAATATCTTTTGGAAATGACGGACCTGTAAACATTATAGGAACGAGCACAATCAAGCTTGGAGGCAAAGATGCTACAACAAAAGATGTGCTTGTCATTAAAAATATTAATCATAGTTTGTTGAGCATAAGTCAAATGTGTGATTAGGGACACACGATACTCTTTGACTCAAATAAATGTGAAATGAGGAGAGAAAAGATTGGCAAGTTGGTGGCTACTACAACTAGGACTCCAACTGACATATACACTTTGGACGAGACCATTAACAAAGTTTGTTTCTTGGGAAAAGAAGATGAAAGTTTGCTTTGGTATAGACACATGGGACATAAAATTTGAAAACCTTTCTAGAATCAATAAAAAGGAGGATGTGAGAGAAATGTCACAGATATCGAAACCACCCAACACTACATGTAAACATTGCAGGCATGGAAAACAACTAAGAGTTAAATTCAAGACGAAGGAATGTTCCACGTCAAAACCATTGGAATTGATACACACTAATCTATGTGGACCAATGAAGACTAAAGGACTATATGGTGAACATACTTCATGCTATTGATTAATGATTATATTAGGATGACAATAGTCAAATTTTTAAAGAAAAAGTTTGAAGCGTTTGAATGCTTCAAAATCTACAAGGAAATGGTTGAAACTAAAACTAATTTGAAGATCAAATATTTGAGATCAGATAATGGTGGATAATTCACATCAAAATTATTTCAATACTTTTGTGAGGAACATGGAATAAAGAGACAATTCTCGATAGCTAGGAAACCACAACAAACCAAAGTCATAAAATAAATAGAACAATAGAGGAAATGGCCAAACAATGTTAAATGATTCAAAATTGGACAACAATTTTTGGGTTCAGTTAGTTGATACAACAATGTACATTTTGAACAAGAGTTTGCTTAGAAGCAATTGAAACAAAACTCCATACAAACTATGGAAAGGAAGAGTAACAAATGTCAAACACTTCATAGTCTTTGGAAGCAAATGCTACATTAAAAGGGACGACCAAAAGACTGGAAAATTTGACTCTCGGGTAGATGAAAGCTTTTTTGTTGTTTACTCACGCAAAAGCAAAGCATATAGATGTTACAATCAAAGACTCTACCGATTAGTTGAGAGAACCAATGTAACATTTGATGAAGTTTGTAAACCAAATGTTGAACAATGAAGCTCATTCTAAGGCAAAAATTAGACAAAATAAGAAAAGGTCAAAGATGAAGCCCTAGAGGAAAAACAATCAAATGAAGAAACTACTATTAATCAAGAAGACATGAAATGAATAATAGACACCTTCTAAGACTCCCAAGAAATGGTATCAAAAGAACCATCCTTTAGACTAGATCATTGTGAACATCAATAACGGCACAGGAACTAGAAGAAATCGATAGCTACAGATACCAGAATAAACACATCTTGCACTCTTAGCCATATATGAACCTAGTAGCTTTGAAGAGGCTAGTCATAATGAACATTGGGTAGTAGCTATGAATGAAGAATTGGATAAGATTGAAAATAATGATACTCGAGAATTGGTTCCATGATCAAAGGACAAAAATGTCATTGGCACAAAATGGTTTTTAGGAACAACCTAAATTAGGATGGGCAGGTTCCCAGGAACAAGGTAATATTGGTATGTAAAGGTTATGCACAAGTTGAGGGAATAGACTTCGAAGAGACATTTTCACATGTCGCTAGAATTGAAGCCATCAGGATGTTCTTGGCACATGCATGTTCGAGGAGGATAAAGGTGTATAAGATGGATGTAAAATCAACCTTTCTGTATGGACAATTGGAAGAAGTATATATTGAAAAATATGAGGTATTTCTGCTCACTGACAATAAGGATTATTTTTTCTGGTTGAAGAAAGAATTATATGGTCTCAAATAGGCTCCTAGAGCTTGGTTTGCCTATCTTGACACGAACTTGCAGAAAAAAGGGTTCAAGAGAGGAAATGTTGATAGAAAACTTTATGTAAAGGTTGAACATGATAATAGACATTGAAGTATATGTGGATTAAATTATTTTTGGCAGCAACAATGATAGGTTAACCAAGAAGTTTGCATCAGATATGTAGAGTGAGTTTGAGATGTCACTTATTGGTGAGTTGACCTTTTTTCATGGGACTTCAGATATCTTAAGAGTACAAGGGAATATTTATTTGCCAAACTAAATATATCAAAGAAATGTTGGAATGGTTTCAGATGGAATATTTCAAACCAATTAGCACCCCAATGGTTTCTGGTTGCAAATTGAGCATAAATGACATATCCAAGGATGCATGTCAAAGGATGTATAGATCAATGATTGGAAATCTCCTATATGTGACAACTTCCAGACCAGAGTGATGTAGACAGTTGGATAGGTAGCACATTTCCAGGTAGCAACAAAAGAATCCCATGTTGTTGCAATGAAGAGAACCTTTCGATATCTCAAGGGAACAACAGATTTTGGCTTATGGTATCCAAAAGGAAATGGCTTAACCATCACAAATTATAGATATGCATATTGGGTAGGGAGCATTGATGATCGTAAAAGCATCAATGGAGCAACCTTCTACCTAGGTGGTTTTCTTGTATCATGGTTGATCAAAAAGCAATCTTTAGTCTCCTTATACATAATAGAAGGACAATACATAGCAGTCACAACATGTTGTACTCAAGTCCTCTAGATGAAAAAACCATTGCAAGATCTCCAAGTGAAGTTTTATAAGCCCATTTTGATGTTCTGTGACAACACCAATGCCATCAATATCTCTAATAATCCTTTCATGCATTAAAAAAAATACACATTCCTATCAAATATCACTTTGTCCATGAACAGGTTGCAAAGAGGAACCTAAAGTGTTGTAAATATTAAGAGAGGGTGAATCAATATTTCCTTTCCTTTTATACAATTGGTTAGTTTATTACCTTAAATATTCAAAGCATTAATCAAGATAGAATCATAATCATCGCATCAATTGAACAATACACACAATATGTCATCCAAACAAGATTTGCATTATGTATGGTTACATACACAATTTGTCAACCGAGTTGGAAGGAAGTACAAGACTCCCAGGGTCTGAAGATGTTTGTAGACAAAGTCCAAAGGAGTCTCCACCCTCCCTTACAAACAACTAACTAGCTAACTACCACAACCTCTTATTGTTGTTACCACTATCTACTTATTGCAATTGTTGTTGTTGCAAACACTGTCCACTCCCATTGAAACTACTGCTCCAACTTCCGCTACTATTGCTATTGCCCACTCACTACTATCCATTGTTCCAACTGTCCACTATCAAACCTTAGTTGTTCGCATTGCTAAAACACAATAGACTTCATCCATAAAAATTCTAGCCATCAACATGTTGTCATCTCAAGATCAAGGTCACTAACACACATCAAAATCCACTGACATATTTCCATTGAGATATTGTCATACATCAATGATTTCTACAAGGTCATTGTAATAGAAATGCTGCAATGCATCAGGGAGTCATTATTTACATATAAATGCGTCCAAGTGACCACCTTACTGTCATTTTCTATTCAAGTTACAATTATAGTTGTTAAGTTATATCAACATCACTGCTATGTCAAAGATCATAATCATGGAATGTCATGTCATATAGGAACATCTCAGTAGTACTATCATAATTTTCATATATCAAGACTACTATCATGAATATGTGGATTCTGTTCAATTTTCACCTTGCTATTTTGTCACATAATGTGCACCATACTCTACTCCTCACAACCTTTGCTCAAAAGTAGATCAACTCCTATTCAAGGTACTACACACTACATGAATACAATCAGTAATGTTGGTCTCAAACAACTCTACTACAATCTTCAATACAACTCCATCTCATACTTCTAGTTGTTAGACAACTAATTTTCATGGTTAATGATAGGGTTAGTTTAGGTAGTTATTGGAGTCCAAGAAGACTCAAGAACTAATTCAATTGTTTTCTATATGTATTTATATATACAAATGTACATAATTCTTTGAAATCGATTAATATACATTTGATTTGGTTTCCAATATCATGTGTTTTACAGTGGTATTAGAGCACGGTTGATCTACTATGTTGAATGGGTGAGTCACTAGTTTTGCGGTTGATCTAGTATGTTGAATGGGTGAGTTTTGTACGCTCCAATTCATGTTTGTTTTCCGCTCTTGTTTTGGCGTGCAGTGGACGGTGAAATGAGTTATAAGGGTTCATTGTTGTTAATTGAACTGTGGATTAATTGAGGGTTCAATTCTCAGAATGAATTGATGTTGGGCATGGGGGTGCATAATTGTGTACGAGGAATGTAAATGTGGCCAAAAGCGGAGAGGCCTGTGAGAATTTCGCATCTGAAAAGAGGATTGACGGGCCTGGAGTCTGCGTGCTGCATGCGATATTCATGTACAGAGCCGTGATAACACAAAAAGCAAGAGGAAAATCCAGCGGCTTGAAATCTTGACTCCTTGTAAATGAAATTTTGACTCTCTGAAAATCAAGTTCAAAGGCACCTTCCTCGTATTTTGCTGCAAAGTCTCTATTGAAACAAATTTTGAGGTTCGAAGTACTGAATGAGCGTTAACCGTTAAGAATTTGTATTTTATGGTAAGTTCTACGCCCGTTTGAACCTTTGTGGAGAAAATATTTATGACTGTAGAAGAAGTCTGATTTCCTGGGTGTTGTAGCCTTTCTGGTTATGCTTTTCATGAAAATTATGAACTCCTTCCAAGTGTTGTTAAGCGCTTAAAGAAAAACTCCATTTGCATCACTACGTAGATCCATAAATAACAGTGCATATTTACCTACCTTCACAGCTTCATTCAGTCCAGTCGAGTTTTTTTGTTATAATTGACGAATTCTTGTGCTAATTTCGACTGCCCAACGCTGCAATTTCATTGAATGGAATGATTTCGGTCCGTGGCAAGATGAGTAGAGGAGCTTCTGCATTCCTCCAGATGGTTTTTAGAATCACCTGGACCTCTCAGTCCGATGCTTTGGAATCGAAGATGCCCGGCTTCTCAGTTGAATGCTTGCCTTCTTGTTTTTTTTGTATTTATGGAGAAACAGAGAAATGGGGTTCATTGAGGTGATACATGATATGTATATGTGACAAATGGGTGATTCAACTTAGCTAAAACCATAGCTGAAGCTCAAAGTCCTACCTATTTCGAATGAGCGTGGATATTTATCTGTTCTGCAATTTCTTACAAAAATTGTTGATCTCTGCTTTGTCTACAAAATCACACAGTTAAAAACCCCTTGAAGAAGCAATTTAATGTTGCATTGGATGGATATATGCTATCAATCAAACTATGACGTCTCTTGTCTAGGATAAAAGAGAGCTGTTGCTGAGATACGAATCCCTGTCCCGGTGCATATAAGGCAACAAGTTTGAGTTTGCATGGCACGCATTCACGCTCCGTCAAACAAGTGGGATGCATTGTTGTAGGTATAAGTCTCTCCTATAAATATTCTTTTCACCTGAAAGCAATGAGACAATAAAATATTTGTTTTTAAATCAATATGCTGCATATTTCTACGAGGGAAACACCATAGTATTGAAATCCTTTGTACGCTGCAATATTCAATGCCAAATAACTGTTGAACCTCCCCACATGAAATAACACTTTATATATATTATAATCATTAATTAATTTGCAAACTCGGAAAACTTAAAAAGGCGTTTTCCTCATTAGTCGAAGATCTGCACCTCTGACTTCTTTAATAGATGATCAAAGGAGCAATAATGTCCGGGAGAGCCCATGTTTATCTCTTTACTTGATGTCAAGTTCTATAGCCGAGTGGAGTTTAGGAAGGCGCAAACAAGTGTTTAACTATGTGATTTTGTGTTGCATTGTGCGAGCGTGTAAATACATTGCATTGTGTGAGTGTAGTTGTTGCAGTATGTTCCATCAGTGAGAGAGATCTGTGAGAGAGATCTATTTGAAATATTGTTGAAAGTTGAACATTGTAATCTGGAGAAAACTTTCTCCAAAATGGAGGTGACCTTTTGGAAAAAACAGAGATCAAGGTAACTTTTTTATGTGCTCAACAGAGATACTTTACCCTTGTTTTGTACTGGTTCATCATTTATTCGATTGGTGTCTGCAAATATGTGCTTTCAGGTGGCGATTTTGGATGTATTAAATGCTATGGTTTGCTTTGGATGCCTTCTCATATTACCATTATCTATGCTAGCACACGGGGCACATTTCAGACTCAAAAACCTTTTGATTCATTGAAAGACCAAGCGCTGCAGATAACAGGATTGGACAGTGTTTTACAGGAGATTGCAAGGACTAATTCACTGGAACAAACTAGAATAATTATTTCTATCAGCAAGGTGTTAAAATGACATAATTTTGTTTATAATTGTTTGATATTTTTCAAAGCATTGTTGAAATTACTTTGTAAATTTGCTTGTATTGGTTGAATTTTCGGTGGTAGCTAACACCTATTTTTTTTTAAAGTTGATTGTTGGAGAAAATGACCAAAGCCTATGATTCGTTACAGTTATTACGCAGTTTAATGTCATCCATTGTTCATAACAGTGTCCAAGTCAGCAAAGATACACTCTTTGACATCCAAAGATGTTTCCAAAATGCTAAAAGCAAAATTGAATTCTTGGAGTTAGAATTCCAATGTCACTTGAGCCCAATCATCAGCCACAAAATGATCAGAGTAATGAAGTAATTTCAAGCACAAATTTGGGTGTAGTGGAAATTCGTGTTCAGAAAAATGTATGTGAGAGTCATTTGCATACATATGTGAAGCCTATTGTTACTAAAACTGTTATAAGACCATGGAAAGAGATTACACACAATAAACATAGAATTGGTTTGGATTACAACAAGGATATTTTGGATGCATATTTTTACATTCCAGATTTTTCTAAATCGATACAACTCCGAAGTGCTGATTCTGGATGGTGTTGTTCTAAAATAAGTTGATAGATGCCAACAATGTAATAGAGTTGGACATGTGAAAGATCGACGTTTTGATTTGTTGGATTGTGTGATATTCTTTCCACGACTAGCCTATGTAGCTAACCAGGGGGTTAGAGGGGGGACAGAGCCCCCCCTTTGTTGTGTCAGTTGCGCAGCTAGGGGGTCACAGGGGGTTTGAGGGGAGCAGGTAGCCCCCCTCTACGGGGTCCAGGGTAGCACCACGGGATTTTTTTTTTGGACCCTATATTAGGTTGGGCGGACCTACCTTTGGTTTTGTGCATGGCTTTTGCACATGTTTTTCGACGCGATGATTTTCGGTCCATGGTATTGGATGCTTCGACATGTATAAATATGTATTGTAACATTGAAAAGAATATAATGAAAAATCGAGCTGTTAGTGCCAGTTTTTAGATCCAGGGGAAAATCTCTGTGTATATGTGTTTTATGTGTTATGCTCTTGCATTGTTTATTTTCCGTGTTTTAGAATTCATACGCAGGTAATTTCTATATAGGATTAAAACCTACATTTGGTATTAGAGTTGTTTTGGCTTCAAGGGGACGCCTTTGTTGCTGAGGGGTTTCGCTCGGCCTTGTGGTAGACCCTGTTCAGTGGGCGATCCGCGGGATCGAATTTGGTGGTGAAAGAAGATGGCGAGAAGTGGAAAGATAGAGATTGAGAAATTTATTGGTAAGAGTTTTGAGTTGTGGAAACTCAAGATGGAGAGTTTGTTGGTGAATAAAGATCAGTGGATTGCGGTAAATCTGGGTACCAAACCAACGAGAGTGTCCGATGAAGAATGGAAGAAGTTGGATCGGAAGGCTAAGAGCACAATATTAATGTGTGTCTCAGATTCAATATTGTTGAATGTATCAGGGGAAGCTACGACAAAGGATTTGTGGGACAAGTTAGGGACTTTGTACCAATCTAAGTCTCTAGTGAATAAACTATTCTAACGAAAAAAACTGTATAACTTGAGGATGAAAGATGGAGACTCAGTGACAAAACATCTGAATGCATTTAATACTGTGGTAAGTCAATTATTATCTGTTGATATTAAAATTTCAGATGAAGATAAGCACATCAATTTTTTGTGTTCTCTACCAGATTCATGGGATAGTCCGGTTATTGTAATAGGTAGCAATGCAACTGCTTTGTAGTTTGATGAAATAGTCTAATCCTTATTGACAGACGAGATGAGACAGAAAAATATGGAGAGCTAAAATGGTGATGCCTTCTCTGTACAAGGACAGTCCCAGAACAGAAACAAAAATAACTCATCGAGTGGGAGATCTAAATCTCTATGAAAACCTATAAAGGTGGTTTGCTGGAAATGCGGAAAGGAAGGGCACTACAAAATGGATTGTAAATCTAAAGCTCCTGACAAAGGAAAGGGGTCTGATGATGCTCCTTTTACAGAAGTGAAAACCACCTCATATGAAGATGGGGATGTGTACTTGGCTTCTTCAAGTACACATGTAGATCATGAGGCATGATTGATTGACTCAGGTGCATCCTTTCACTTCACTCCCCATAGAGAGTGGTTCTGCGAGTATGAGAAATATGATGGTGGTGATGTCTTCTTGGGGGATGACAAGAAAGCTAGAACCATTGGTCGTGGAAAAGTAAAGTTGAAGTTGCAAGGTGGAAGAATTAGAATACTTCTGGGTGTTCTACATATTCCTACATTGCCTAGAAATGTGATTTCCGTAAGCAAGATGGATGATGCATGTGTAAAAACAGTGTTTGAGAAGGATACCTACAAGATGGTTTAGGAAGCACTGGTATTGATGCGGGGAGTTCGGATTGGAACTATGTACAAGCTGCAAGGTAGCACTGTTGGTGATGGGTGCAACAGTTCTGTGGTTCCTGAAAGTGGAGCAGAAAATCTAGTGGTCTCTGGAGAGAAGACCATGCCATGGCATCAAAGGCTTGGACATATTGGAGAGAAGGGCCTTTGAATACTTCATAGTAAAGGTATGGTAGAAGGTATGAGTAATAGCTCTTTGAATTTTGATTTCTGTGAAAACTATATGGGAAGCAAAATCGGGTGAGTTTCCCCTCTGGTGGTGAGAGGGCAAAATAGATATTAGAGCTTATGCATAGTGATGTGTTCGGACCTATGAAAGTTCCATCACTAGGTAAGTTTGTGTACTATGTATCATTTATAGATGACTTCTCAAGAAATACATGGATATATTTCCTTAAGAAGAAATCTGAAGTCTTTGACAGGTTTAAAGAATTTATGGCTCTGGTGGAAAACTAGACATAGAATAAGATAAAGGTGTTGAGGACAGATAACGATGGAGAGTTTTGCAGTAAGGAATTTGAAGAATTCTGTAAGAAGTGTGGTATAGCATGGCAGAAGACTACTCCATAAACACTTGAGAAAAACAGAGTTGTAGAAAGAATGAATAAGACATTGATGGAAAGGGAAAGAAGCATGCTCAGTGGTGCCATGTTAGGACAAGAATTCTGAGTAGAAGCGGTGGAGACAACATGTTACCTGGTCAATAGATCACCTTCATCAGCGTTAGAGGATAAGGCTCCACAACAGGTATGGATTGGTAAGAAACCCTCTCTTTCACATCTGAGGGTATTTGGATGTGATGCATTTGTACATGTTCCAAAGGAGAAAAAAACCAAGTTGGATAGTAAATCTGAAAAGTGCATCTTTATTGGGTATAAGGATGGTTTAAAGGGTTATAAGATTTTGAACCTAGTAACAAGGAAGGTTGTGTACAACCGAGATGTGGTGTTCAGAGAGGTGAAAGATGTTATTAAACATGAAGTCCAACCAAAAGGAACCTAAGAAGACAGAGTTTGAGCTTAAGGAGGAAGAATCAAACTCTACAACAGAGGATGAACCAGAAGATGAAGAGCCACAAACTCCAGGTGTGAGAAGATCAGTTCGAGAAAGAAGACAATCATAAAGGTATAGTCCATCTACTTTCTATTCAAAGTTTGCTTTATCTATTACTGGTGATGATCTTATAACTATGAAGGAAGCAATAGATTTTGAGGATGGAAAACTCTGGAAAGAGGCCATGGTTGATGAAATGACATCTTTACATAAAAATGAGGCTTGGGATCTAGTGCAATTGCCGGTTGGAAGGAAACTCATTGGCAGCAAATGGGTGTTCAAGAAGAAGACAAATGTAGACGGAAAGATGGAGAAATACAAAGGTTGGTTGGTAGCAAAAGGTTATTCCCAGGTGCCATGAATTGATTTTGGTGATATTTTTTCTCTTGTTGTCAAGGTAGCTTCTATTAGATTACTTTTATCTGTTGTCGCTGCTTTTGATTTTGAGGTAGAACAGATAGATTTGAAGACAACATTTCTTCCCAGGGATCTGGAAGAGGAGATCTACATGAAGCAAACTGAAGGTTTTGCAGTGAAGGGTAAGAAAGAGCTGGTATGCAAGTTAAAGAAGTCTCTGTATGGGTTAAAACAATCACCAAGGATGTGGTATCAAAAATTTGATACATTTATACGGGCATTTGGCTTCATCAGAAGAAAAGCAGATCACTGTGTGTATTTTAAATTAATTGGTGACCGTGTTATTTATCTGGTCTTGTATGTGGATGATATGTTGCTGGTTGGAAATGACAAAGAAATTATCGAGGATTTGAAAACTCAATTGTCCTTCAAATTCGACATGAAAGATCTTGGTGCTGCAAACTATATTTTGGACATGGAAATTAAAAGAAATCGGGCAAAGAGGAAGCTTTAGTTAAACTAGAGGAAATCTGTCAAGACAATACTGCAGAGGTTTAATATGCAGGATATTAAACCGGTGAAGGTTCATATTCTTGTAGGTGTGAAGTTATCTATTGAACAGTGTCCCAAGACACAAGAAGAGGAAGGGTACATGTGCCATGTTCCATATGCTAGTGCAGTCGGTAGCCTTATGTATGCGATGATTTGTACTAGACTAGACATTGCACGTGTAGTGGGAGTATTGAGCAGGTTTATGTCAAAATCAGGGAAGGAGCATTGGACAACAGTGAAGTGGGTTTTCAAGTATTTGTGTGGCACTAGTGATTATGGTTTGTGCAACCAAGAATAGTATTTAATAGAGTGTTGGATATTCGTGGCTTTGTTAATGAAGACAGGGTTGGAGATTTGGATTAGAGAAGATCTACAAGTGGCTACGTGTTTAACCTATTTAGAGGTGCGGTCAATTGGATGAGTAAGATACAATCTGTAGTGGCACTATCAACTACAGAGGTAGAATACATGGCAACCACTCATGCAAGAAGGAAGCAGTTTGGTTGCAGAGATTGTGTTCAAGTATGGGGTTATTACAGAGAGCTATAACGATAGACTGTGACAACCAAAGTGCAATTTTCTTGGCAAAGAATCGTGCTTACCATTCAAATACAAAGCACATCGATGTTTAGTATCACTTTGTGAGGGATATGATAGAAGACAAAAAGATGTTGCTGGTAAAGGTGGATACTTTGAAGAATTACTGGTAAAGGTGGATACTTTGAAGAATACTGTAGATGCATTGAAAAAATCTATGAGCTCTGATAAGTTATCTTGGTGTAGAGAAACAATGGGTATTGCAGGGCTAGATAAATGACTAAGCTCTCCTATGGTCCCCAGTGGAAAGAAAACAACAAGTGGAAGAATGTTGGGTTGTGTTATATTATTTCCACAACTAGCCTACATAGTTAACTAGGGGGTTAGAGGGGGGACGAAGCCCCCTCTTTGTTGCGCAGTGGGGGGGCGGTAGCCCCCCTTGTCCAGGGGTTTGCACCCCCCTCTACGGGGGCTGGGGTAGCGTCCCAGGAAATTTTTTTTTAGACCCTATATTAGGTTGGGCGGACCTGCGTATGGTTTTGCGCATGGTTTTCGCACATGGTTTTGGACGCGATGGTTTTCGGTCCATGGTTTTGGATGCGATGGGTTTCGGTTCATGGTATTGAATGCTTCAGCATGTTTAAATATGTATCATAACATTGAAAGGAATATAATGAAAAATCAAACTGGTAGTCCTAGTTTTGGGATTCAGGGGAAATCTCTGTGTATATGTGTTTTATGTGTTATGCTCCTGCATTGTTTATTTTATGTGTTTTAGAATTCGTATGCAGGTAATTTCTGTACAGGGTTAAAACCTACATTATCTTCACCCATGTGGGAATTGTGGAAAGCGAAATCATCATACAAATATATGTTCCAAAAATAAGACTACTGCAAGAGAGAAGGTAAATTTCAGATGGATTACTTCTTGGGATTGGACGAAAACAACCAAGAAGATTTACAGGGCATACCAAAGGATATGTTTGAGAGTGATGACCAACCTTGCAGTGATGAAGAGTACTTCTCGCCTTGTATCCGACAAAGGGGGAATAGTTCATGGTCTACTATAGGTTTGAGTTCGAGATGTCAAGCAAGCCTGAGTCAGAGTTGATTTGATCAAGTTGATTGAGCACTTTCATGTTTGGAATTATTCAAGGAACTGTTGTGATAGTTCTAGAGTTTGTGGTCACCTTAAACCACATTCTTTGTTGTTTAGAGAACTCCTATGAAGGTTATAAAGTTGGTGTTCATTGAGACCTTGAGTTATCACTATAGATTCAAGTTCGAGATGTTAAATGAGCTTGATTCAGAGTTGAGTTGATCGAGTTTATTGAACACTTCCATGTTTGGAATTGTTCGAGGAACTACTGTGATAGTTCTAGAGTTTGTGGTCACCTTAAAACCACATTTTTGTTGTTATGAGAACTGCTATGAAGGTTCCAGATTTGGTGTTGGTTGAGACCTTGAGTTCTCTCATTTGGGTTTGCAGTTATCCTTGAAAACCATTTCTTGAGAGATATTCAGCTCTTGGCTGAGATGCATTTCTGCATTTTGAGCTCTCTTTCTTGGACTTTGGTACATCCCTTCGGATTAGGGGGAATGTTAAACAATTAATCCTCATGATTAATGATAGGGTTAGTTTGGGTAGTTATTGGAGTCCAAGAAGACTCGGGAACTATTTCAATTGTTTCCTATATGTATTTATATGTACAAAATGTACATAATTATTTGAGATTGATTAATATACATTTGATTTGGTTTCCAGTCTCGTGTGTTTTACACTTGTAGCGTATATAAATATGATTTGAAGTCACAGTTGCCAAATGATATGCCAATGGGTGCACTACAAATTACTTAATATAAATATGTCAGTGAATTGTCTATTTATTAGTGTCAATGCCCTTGCCAGTGATGTCACATTAAGAGAGTCATTGTTGCATAGTTAGCAAGGTGACTGATATGGAAATGCTTCCATTCTATCCTAGTTCATGACAAAGATCAATTGATTTACAATATCCTATCAAGTAGTACCCAAGCACATGTAATCAGACATGAACAACTAGGCCCTTATGCTTGAAATAGGGCCTTTTGATAACTCTTAATACAATTCATGAACTAAGATACTCATAGTTTCTTGTCATTGAAATTAATATCATAAACCTTTCTTAAAAACCAAGGAGATACAAGATTGTCATAACACTGTTATGATATGCATGTCATCAAAGATCAATGTCACCCTCCGTTGCTATACTGTCTAGAACACTACACTACACTACTATACTTCTCTCAAGGTTATTTTTGTCATCACTAAAAGACTGTCATATATTCATTAAATCACATACTATGTTTTGTTATAGAAGGTTATCAATACCAAAAACCACATAACTTCCTAGGGATTAATTGCATGATCACTTCCATACATCACTGGATTATAAATAGTATGACAAGAAAAACAGGGCATTTTAATGATTAACAAGGTTTGCATGGCGGTTGCATGGATTAGCAGAAGGATTGGCGGGTGCAGGGATTAGGATTATTTAAGGACTGCAACAAACTTAAAGAACTTTGGATCAGGTACAAGAGAATTGTTTGGAACCCATGCTGCAATGTGAAATCAACACAAAATTTACCCTTGTCTTCCTTAGATATACAATGGTAAAAAGTGCTTTATGATTATGCCTTAGAACAATTCCAACAAATGAAATAAGAGATGTGGCTATAGGACTTTCAACCTGATTTGAAATTGCAGTCAAGGAATTCGGCATGTTGTACTCATTTAGGAGTACATCGCCAATTCCATTCATCATATCACTTGCGGATTCCAGAATTCTTGGATAATGTTGGCCTCAAAAAATTTCGTCAGATATTCAAGTATCGAAAGTGAAATGAAAGGGATTTGGATTTATGCACGAATGGATCTAGATAAAATACAAAATCAGTGAGGCCAATATTTTGTAGCATAATGTGAGATATAGTACAAGCTTCAACATTAAAATCAACGTGTATCAACGTCTTCTTTATATTTGTGAACTTCAAACCCTACAATAAAACAAATCGACCTTCTCAAGGCCACAAGAAGGCATCCAAGAGCACCACCCCTACACGCAAAACCTACAAACAATCTCTTCCAACTAATCAATGATTGATCTGCTACCAATCACACCATATCCATGTTTTGTTAAAGGTAAAGTCGACATCCCATAATTGAAGTCGCAGGTCTATGAGGAACAAACAGGGGATAAACAATACTAAGATGAATTGCTTTGATTGTTCAAAGTAGTCAGAATGCATTGCACGCCTTGAGAGTATACGAGATGTAATATGCACACATTTTAATTCAGTGAGACTCCAATCAAATGTGTTATTCACTACAGAAACCCAATGCGTGCCTGAGAGATAATATACAGGGTTTAGGGGAATATGCGATGTCTCAAATTTTTGTCTTCTATATGTTAATTTAGAACCACTGGCATGCAACGAGAATAAACAAGCTGGTTCAAGATCTATTGAATGGAGTGAGGACCACCTGCAAGAAAAAGAAAATAGTGAAACATTTTCAAAAGAAAGAAAACCGTAATCCCATGAAACCCTCCTTAAATAAACATCACGTCAAAATTTCTTAAGGCCGCAGATAGAACATGATTCACACTTCAATTCGTTTAGAAAAATGTCTTTGATCCTTACTCATCTAGACGAAAAGTATAGATCACATATAGTTTTTAAGTGTCTTCGTTTGTGGAAGCCAACTCAACCTCTTGAGGGAAAATAATCAATATTTAAAATTCAAAATATTTTTAGCTTTGAGCTGACCATAATGACTTTGATGGGGGATTGCATAACTTAAAATTAAATTCCTTTAATAAATATTGACCTTTTTAGCCCAAACTAAAAATCTTAGTTCAATTAGAGTTTCCATAATTTTTAATCTTCTTTGATGAATGTATTTATGCCATGCCTGCCACATCATTTGCTTCATTTTCCAAGCTAGTTTAATGTTGTCACATCAACAATCCTTTGGGGTTTTGGACCACTATGTGGGCGCACCAACTTTAACTGTGTGTTTCTCTCAAACCATGAAGTCCCATGAGACACTCCACATATCACCGAAATCAACATGACAAGGATAATCCAATAGAAAGGGTCTAGAAGGAAAATTCAGTGATTTGATACTTCAAACTTTCCAATAACTACAGGGTGTGCTCATCGTCAAGGGAATGTAAACCCTAAAGCTAGGGTTTCATCAATACATTAACCTCTCCACGACAATTAGCATACCGAGGACATCAATGATGACATCCTACACTTGTTGCACCTTCTTTGACATTTGACACCTGCTTGACATCCTGCACCTGCTCCCGCTTTGACATCAATGACAACATACTCAACAATTTCCCCTGTTGTCATTGATGTCAACACACTGAGCATCTCTTGTTGTGCTGCTTAAAATTCCTTGACTTTATGATTCTTTTCTTCATTCCTTTCTGATATCTCTCCCCCTTTGACATCAATGGAAAAGGGTGGATGACAATATCTCCCTGTGATGTGGCTCTCCCTGACATCCCTACTTGTTGCATCATCTCTACAATCTCCCCCTAACAATGGGCTTATGACTACATCATTTTTCTTGACTCCCCATGGAAATGAACTTTCCTGATACATCGTCTATTCTATTACATAGGCTCACCCTGACAATATGTTATCCTGTGGCATCATTTGCTCTTGTGATGTAGCTCTCTCTGATAGTACAAACTTTGTTGTCTCAATGCATCACCTGTTTTCTCTACCAAACCCTGGTGGTCTTGTCTTCCTACCTATTGAATGACCTTTCTTCTTGGTTCTGCAGGATCCACGTCAAGCCACTTCTACAATCTCGTGCAAAGTGGCCAAGTTATTACATAAATAGCGCTCAACATCTGGTCTGAATAATGGAGCAAAGGTGTTTTAGCTTTTGTTATCATGGGCATGTGGGATTCTGTCTTATTTTCCAGTAGACCCGCATTTAAGGCTTTTAAAACCCTCCACTGATAATTTTGTTATATCCCTCACAATCTATAACTATATTTCCATATTTAGAACATGCGTAACAATAACTATGAAATGTGCTTGCATACCTGGGTGTGTAGGGTGATGATTTTCTAAGGGTATCTCTCCCTTGAGAGAATTGAAGGCTTTGCTGCTCTCCATTATTGAATGCTCTTCTATGAATTGGCTTCTTGAATGCGTCATCTTGATTTCTTGAGGTATTGGTCTTCTAGCTTTCAGTGTAGGTTTATTTGTGTAGGACTTTGAATTTGGGATTCTCTCCTTTTTTGGCATGATACTTCTTTTCATCGTTGACATGTGGTTGCTCTTCATCTTTGGGATGAGATTTCTCTTCATGTGGTTTCTATTCATATTTGGGAGGAGATTTCTCTTCATGTGGTTGCTCTTCATCATTGGGTTGGGGCTTCTCTTCTTCGATGTGTGGATTTTCTTAATTTTTAGAGAATAATGACTCATCAACATATCCAAGACCTATCTTGATAAGTGACGATCTCTAGCAATTGATAATGTCATCTAAGATTGTGAACTCAAATTTTGTTTCAACTCGTCCACTTCCACTCTCAATGTGGCAATTTCTTGTTCATGTTTCATGCAATCTTCTTAGGCTTCTAGTTCATTTTATTTCTTAAGACTTACTCAGTCCTTTTGGCTTCTTCAAGTTCCCTCTTCAAGGTAGTGATTTGCTTGCCATGTTCTTTAACCTATTTATTCCACTTGTTTGACATTTCCTTTTGCTTGGGTTGGATTTCAAGGTGATTTCTCCTTTGTTTGCCTCTTTCAACATGTCTTTGAGGTGCTCCACTTCCTCCTTTGATCCATCAAGTTCTCGACCCTTTTCTGATATTGTAGTTATTTAATTTTAAGTTCAAGTCAGTTGATATGAACTATGGCAAATCTCTAATTATTGTAACACCTTTTCTTCTCGACCTTTAGTTCTTCATGTTTTCTATAGACTATTATACATTATCGTGGCCCTATCCCTATCCAATTTCACATCTTAAAGTTTTCATTTAAGAGAATTGACATCTTCTTTTGGATCAACAAACATCTTATCTTCACAATATCCACCAATCAACTCTAAATTCTATGGATCTTCCTTCTAGCGGTTAAGAATTCAAAAGACCTGCTCTAATACCAATTGTTGGAAATATTGAGAGGGGGGTGAATCAATATTTCCTTTGATTTTACACAATTGGTTAGTTTATTACCTTAGATATTTAGAGAATTAATCAAGACATAATCATAATTATCACATCAATTGAACAATACATGCAATATGCCATCCAAACAAGCTTTGTGTTATGTATGGTTACATACACAATTTACCAGTCGAGCTAGAAGCAAGTATAAGACTCCCCAACCCTAAAGATGTTTGCAAACAAGGTATGCAAGATCCTTCAACCCCCTTACAGACAGCTAACCATCTCATTGCCACAACCACCTATTGTTTCTACCATTGTCTACTTGTTGCCACTATTGTTGTTGCAAACACTGTCCACTCTTGCTGAACCTAATGCTGCTACTGCTCCAACTGTTGCGATTGTTGTTACTGCTGCTACTACCACTGCTATAACTCTCCATTATCCAACCTTAATTGTTATCATTGCTAAAATACAATAGACTTCAGCCATACAATTTCTATTCATCAACCTATTGTCATCTCAAGATCAAGGTCACTAACACACATCAAAAGTTACTAACATACTTCCATTGAGATATTGTCATACATCAATGTTGTCTACAAAGTCATTGTCACAAAATTGTTTTCATTCATCAGAGAGCCATTATTTCCATCTAAATGCCTCCAAGTCAATGCCTTACCGTCATTTCATAGTCAAGTTACAATCATCACTGTTAATTTACATCATCACCATTACTCCATCAAAGATCATAGTCATGGAATATCATGTCATATAGGAACATCTCAATCACACTGTCATAATTGTCATATATCAAGACCACTATCATGAAGATGCATATTTTTTTCAATTGTCACCTTGATGTTGTGTCAAATCATGTGCACCATGCTCTACTCCTCACAACCTTTGCTCAAAAGTAGATCAACTCCTACTCAAGGTACTACACACTGCATGAATACTCTTGAGTAATCTTAGTTTCAAACAACTTTTTTAAGGCTCCAATACAACTCCATCTCATACTTGTGGCAGTGTATATGAATATGATCTGAAGTTACAACTGCCAAATGAAATTTCAATGGGTGCACTACCAAATTACTTAATATAGATATGCTCGTAAATTGTCTACTTATTAGTGCCTCTGTCCTTGTTAGTGATGTCACATTAAGAGAGTCATTGTTGCACAATCAAAAAGGTCACACTTATCAAAATGATTCCATTCTATCATGGTTCAAGAAAGAGATCTAGAGATTTAAAATATCTTGTCAACCAATGCCCAAGCACATGTAATCAGCTAAGTACAACTAGGCCCTTATGCTCGAATTAGGTCCTTTGGACAAGTCTTAATACAATTCACGAATTAAGATACTTAGGGTTTCTTGTCACTAATAATATTATCATAAACTCTTCTCAAAAATTAAGGAGATATAGGACCGTTATAACACTGCTATGATATGCATGTCATCAAAGATCAATGTCACTCTCTATTGCTATACTTCTCTCAAGGGTATTGTTATCATCACCAAAATATTGTAACATATTCATGCGATCATATACTTTGCTCTGCCGTAGAAGGTTATCAATACCAAAATCCTAATTGCCTATGGATTATTTGCATGATCACTTCAATATATCACTGGATTATAAATGGTATGACAAGAAATAAGGCATTTCAATGATGGAAAAGGTTTGCATACGTGTTACAAGGATTAGCTGAAGTTTTAGCCCAGAGATAAGGTCATATTATTTAAGGACTACAATAAGCCTAAATAAATTCAGATCAAGTACATGAGAATTGTTTGGAACCCATGCTGCAATGTGAAATCAACACTGACTTTAACCTTGGCTTCCTTGGATATACAATGGTAAAAAGTGCTTTAGGATCATGCCTTAGAACAGTTCCAACAAATGCAATAAGAGTTGTGGCTATGTGACTCACAACCTGATTTGAAATTGCACTCAAGGAAGCTGGCTTCTTGTACTCGTTTAGGAGTACACCACCGACGTCATTCAACATATTACTTGCAGATTCTATAATTCTTGGATAACGCTGGCCTTAGAAATTTTCATCAGATATTCAAGTATCGAAAGTGACATGACAGGGATTTGGAATTATTCACAAATGGATCTAGATAAAATACGAAATCGGTGAGGCCAAGATCTTGTAGCATTTTGGAAGATTTGGTACAAGTTTCAACATCAAAATAAACACATGTGTCAACGTCTTCAGATCTTTGAACTTGAAACCATGCAATAGGACAAATCGACCTTCTAAAGGTTGCAAAAAGGCATCCAAGAGCATCACTCCTGCACACAAAAGCCACTTACAATCTCTTACAAATAGGCAATCATTAATCTGCTGCCAATTACACCGTATCCATGTTTTATTGAAGGTAAAGTTGACATCCTATAATTGAAGTCGCAGGTTTATGAGGGATAGTCACGGATATAAATAGTTCTAAGTATGAATCACTTTGATTGTTCGTCGTCATAACGCCTTGCAAGCCTCAAAAGTATATGGAGATGTAATGTGCGCAGAGTTTAATGCAATAAGGCCACAATCAAATGTGTTCTTCATTATAGAAACTAATTCTGTGCCTCAGAGATAGTGTACGAGCTTCAGGAAAATATGTAATGTATCAGATTTATGTTTTCTATATGTTAATTTAGAACCGTCGGCCTGCAACAAGAAAAAAGGAGTTGCTTCAATATCTAATGAATGGAATGAGGGTGGCCTGCAATAAAAAAAAAAATAACAAAACCCCTTTTCAAAATTAAGAAAACTGTAATCCCATGAAACCCTCCTCAGATAGCCATCACGTCAAAATTTCTTAATGTCGCAGATAGAACATGATCTGCACTTCAATTCGTTCAAAAAATGCCTTGGATTCTTACCCCATCCAGAGGAGTACAGATCAGCGATATAGTTTAGTTTTGAAGTGTCTTCATTAGCGGAAGTTGACTCAAACTCTCGAGGGAAAATAATTAATATATATATATATATATTATTTTTTACTTTGAGCTCAAAACCCTTGAGCGGACCATAAATACCTTTATCGTCTATTATTAAATATTATGCAATAGAGATTTATTTTTATTTTACTTGATTAAGTGTACCATAACAATTGACCATAAATGGGGGCATGCATAACTTAAAATAAAATTCCATTAATAAATATTGATCCCTTTAGCCCACACCCTAGTTGAATTAGGGTTTCCATAATTTTTAATCTTCTTTGATTAATATCTTTATTCCATTGTTGCCATGTTATTTGTTTCATTTTCCAAGTCAATTGAATATTGACACATCAACAATCCCTTGGGGTTTTGGATCACTAACTGGTTGCACCAACTTTGACTAAGTGTATCTCTCAAACCGTGAAGACCCACAAGACGCTCCACATGTCAATAAAATCAACATTATGAGGAGAATCCAATGGCAAGGGTCTACAAGGAAAATTCAATGATATGGTACTTCGAACTTTCCAATAACTATGGGGTGTGCTCATCGTCCATGGAATCTAAACCTTAGAGATAGGGTTTCATCACTTCATCAACTTATCCATGACAACTAACATACTGAGGACATCAATGACGATATCCTACACCTGCTACACCTTCTTGACATCTAGCATTTGCTCAACATTCTGCACCTGCTCACACTTTGACATCAATGACAACATACTCAACATAAAGGTGGAGTATATTGGGACAAAGGAGCAAATAGCTAATATCTTCACCAAACCATTATTGCATGAATCATTCGAGTATCTTCAACAAAAGCTTGTGATTCTCCCAAGTTCACATTGAAATGATTTTTATTCAACTAAAGTAGGCATGGAGAGCAAGTGCAGTTATAGGTACACAAAAATAGGCAAATTGTCACACAGAGTCACCCTTTGCCATTGATGTCAAAGGGGGAGAGAAAGGGGGTTAGGAATATTAGAAGCATGAAGTTAGGGGAGAAGTGATTATAGGGGGAGTATGTGTGTTTCCATCAATGTCAAAAGGGGAGATTGTTGAACTGTTGTTGTTATTGATGTTAACTCAAGTAGCCCAAAATATAACCCGCCTTTCGTTGACCAAAATGATATGGAAAATCATGGATTTTGATTTCAGATCATCTTTGTTGGATTCTCCTTATCGAGTTGATTCCGGTGGTATGTGGCACGCCTCGAGAGCCCTCGCGATTTGAGAGATATCCTTGTTTGAAGTTTAAGCCCCTAGCTTGTGGGAAAAAACCCCATAGGGATATGATGTGGCAATCCCTCAATCTTTCATCAAGTTTTATGGCTAACATATTTCTTGAAGGGTTTTAAATACTATTTTATATTCACAAAGGTTATTTGACTTCAAAGAAAAATTAAATTCTCATCCCTAAAGGTAGACAACTTCATCATTTGGGATACGAAGGTTAAAATTCAAACATTTGAATATGATTTTTCCCTCCACTCTTTTGAGTTTCAAATGATATGTCCCTCAAAAAGTGCAATTTGATTTCCATCCTAAGAGCCCCTCCAAAACCTATAAAAGAAGCTACATCTTAACTCCAATTGTATGCAAATTCAATGCTTATTCTTGTGATTAAGCTTTGACTTTTTTAGCCCTTGTCGAGACATTGATAGATCAGACAAGAGGGTAGGTATTTGTATTTGTTTTGGCTCAGGGATTCATTGGTTTTGTACATGCATGGAGTTATTTTTTAGGCTTGGTCCTTGTTAGGGCAGTGTTTCTGTGACATCTTATATTAGTGAGGGTTTATGGTTCATTAGCATGCTTGTACAATTTTTGGGCTACAGTTGTTGGTAATACAAGACCTTTTAGTACAGGAAATCCTCAAGTATTTGACGAGTATTTTGAAGGGTTTGATATCATTGACCTGAAGGAGTCTAGTTCTATTTTTCATCCATCTCTGTGTTTTGGCTCTCCTCAGATCAACACATAGCATTAATTGGTACATGTCTATCTATCAAGGTCTTTTAGGCCTTCCATCTAAAGAAGACTAAGAATATTTGCTAGATTGGTTTATCTTGAAGCAGATTGCATAGATCAATGGTCTAAAAACTTACATTTGCATGCAACTAGACTCGTGGTTCTGAACATGAGGGTTTTGGTGTGGTCCTGAATGTGCTTGTGGATAAATTGTTTTGTTTCTAAAGTATTTGCGGTCTATCTTTTGAGCACAAGTTTGTTGCATTTGTAGCTTGTCTAAGGTTGCAAATAGTCTAAATATTATTTTATGTGTTGTTGATTCATTCGACCTAGGGTAACATCTAAAATCTTATCCCTGAGGAATAGAGGAATAACACATTTGAGGTTCTACAAAGGCACTAAGCCTTGTGACCATATTTATACATATGCATACAGTTCAATTCAAACTGACCTAATTCAAGCCACTCATAAACCAAGACGACCTTTCAAGGACAATCCATACTCATCATAGTGATAGTGTCAATAAAGTGATCAAGAAATTCACAAGAAGTTGGTTAATAAAGTGTCTAACAAGGTATGCTTTGTATTGGTTGATTGATCTGAATGGAAATTCACCCATGGTGTTTGACCATCGTAATGTAACTAAAGACTATAAATAAATTACCCATGGTATTATCTACCCATGGTATTTTACCCATGGTAATGTAACTAAAAAAAGGGCTATAAATAACAAGCCTCCTTTTGTAAGAGGGGGATTGTCCAACATAATGTAGTTGCAATCGTCATTTTCAGTGTTGAAATATGGCAACAAGAATATTCCAATTTAATTTGTCCTTGAATTAAATTGTGAATTAAAATCGAATTTAGTCTTAACAACTACTTGGAAATAATTAATTAATTTATTTTAAATTACTTAGTTGGAGAAATTCAAGTTAGAAGTATTTCTGAAGTCATACAAGAATTATCCCTTAAATTAAGGAGATAAGATTGAGTTATATTTGAGTTGTAATTAGTTAACTCAGTTTACTGAGTTAAGTCCAGTTAAATTAGTTCCAAACTATTTGAGGAACTAATGGCGAGTTAACAGTCAATTGATTCATGAATGCACTTAACTAGTGCTACTCTAGTTAACTGAAGATTCCCTCATTAGAAACTCATGCATGTCTATTCTAAGAAAGACCCAGCTGAGATTAAAGTCAAGGACAATGTATTATCAGTTGCATGTGTTTTCTCAAAGAGAAAACTCATGCATGCATTCAAGGATAAATTCTTGAGGCTTACGCAGTTTTGAAGTGTGTGAGATTAGGTTTTCCACTTGGTTGAATGTGAATCATCCACAAGGAACAACACAAGGAAATAGGAGCTTGGAGGGAAAAGAGGAAGGCTGGAGAGAAGCCAAGATTGCCTATGAGCATCTATGAGGATTGTACTGAGAGTTGGCTAGCTGTGAGAGCTAAGGCTTAGTATAATTCCTATGTATTTCCACCATGTATGATAATACAATAGTGTGGGGTTTTTAGCTGAGGCTTCCCCCAAAGTATTTTCATGTGTATTGTGCATTGATTCTTCTTCTGGTTATACTGTTTAGCTCGATATTTAAGCTTCTACATATTGATAGTAGAAGTAGGTTATAGTATTCTGCTTTGATTTATATTGCATTATCGGGTTAACCTACCATCAACTTTTCTACATGGTATCAGAGCTAGATTTGTAGAAATTATTCTACATGGTATCAGAGCTGTGAACAATATACTGAGAAGAGAATTTGAAGTTTGAAGTTCAGGTTTGTAGGTGCAAATCGAATTCATATCATACTTCAAGGTTGGCTAATGGCGTTCTATGGCTTGAGACTCGAGTATGCCTTGGAAGGTGGCTCGAATTACATAGCATGGAAAGATAGAATGGAGGCTATATTAGAAGACAATGGCTTGAGAAATCCCAAAGCCAGCTTCAACTAATGCACACGAGTTGGCTGAGTGGAAGAAGTGTGTGGTGAAGGCAAGACGGATCATCCTTGAGGGAGTTTGAGATCATATTGTCTCAAGTCTCCATGCAAAGGATACTCCATTTTCAATGTGGAATACATTGAAGGACCTCTACCAGAACAATAGCGACCAGAGGAAATTGGCGCTCAAGGATAAGCTTCAAAGAATCAAGATGGAGAAGGACGATATTATGTCCACATATCTGAACAAGCTCACAACCTGTAGAGATGAGCTTGGTAGTGTGGGAATAACTACTGCCAATGATGATATGGTGAGCCTTGCTCTCCTTGGCCTTCCAAATAGTTGGAATAGCTACGAGGACTCTGTGAATGGAAGGGAGAAACTGTCGGATTGGGAACGACGGTGGTCAGATCTTATGTAGGAGGAGATCAAGAGGAGCACATGAGATGGTTCTTCATCCAAGGATGATGATGAAGAAAATCTGGCCTTAGCAAGTAAGGCAAGGAAAGGGAAGGGGAAGGCTTCCCATTTCAAATCAAATTCTTCTCATGGAGGGAAGAAGAGTGACATGTCTTAAAGTATGATGCTTTAATTTGACAGATGGGACTTATGTGTACTTAATTCCATCAAAGAGTCAGGAGGATCCTAGAAGTGGTCGGGAAGGTGAGGCATTAGCCTCTCATTTTGAAATGGACTTTACCCTCATCACATGCATGGTGTCATCGATGATGGGTTGTGTCTGGTATCTTGACAGTGGAGCCTCATTCCACATGACTGGTGATAAAAATTTATTCAGTGCCTTGGAGGAGAAGACCTCAAGATGCGCATAGAGATGGGTGACAACGGAAGGTATAGTGTTTCAGGAGTGGGTACAGTTTCTTTTCAGAGGGAGCATGGAGCTCCTATCACCTTGACAAATGTGAAGCATGTGCCTGGACTGGAGAAGAACTTGGTATCGGTCGTGATGTTGGAGGACAAAGGCTACGGTGTTATATTCAGTAAAGCAAAGGCGTTCCTAAGACACATAACCATGGCTCAGACCAAGAGGATAGGGATTCAAGTGAAGAATCTTTATAAACTATAGGTAGATGATTGTGCAACATTGAGTACGAAAGTAGAATTGGTGCAAAGCCAAGACATTGGCGAGTTGTGGCACAGGCGGTTGGGCCATTTGCATCATGGGGTTTGAAGATAATGCAACAGGTATCTATAGGACTTCCCAAAGGTAAACTTGAGCAAGTTGACACATGCAAAGGTTGTACCTTGGGAAAGTACACCAAGTCTTCCTTTCATGATTGAGATAGTTGATCAAAGGCTATCTTAGAGTGAGTTCATACTGATGTGTGTGGACCATTCTCGATGGCATCCACAACGAAGCAAAGGTATTATGTGATTTTCATTGATGACTATTCTCATGAATGCTGGATTTATTTCATGCAGAAGAAGGACCAAAAATTCACAAAGTCCTGTGAGTTCAAAGCTTTGGTCAAGAAAGAGTCAGGGAAGAATATCAAGGCCTTGAGAAGTGACAACGGTGGAGAATATGTCTCTCAAGAGTTTAAGGACTTCTGTGTAGCAAAAGGAATTAAACGAGAGTTGACGACACCTCATAACCCACAGCAGAATGGGGTGCCAGAGAGGAAGAACATAACTATTGTAGGGGCAGCAGAAGCAATGCTACATGACCAAGGCCTACCACTTCACTTGTGGGCTGAGGCATGCGACACAACGGTCTATTTGCAGAATAGAAGCCCGCATCGCATACTTGGGATGAAGACACCAGAGGAAGCTTTCTTCGGTAAGAGACCAGATGTGGGTCACTTCAGGATCTTTGGCTCATCAATATATTGCCATGTGACAAAGGATGCACGGAAGAAGCTTGAGCCAACAACAGAGTTGGGGATATTTGTGGGTTTACACTGATACACCTCACAACTATCAGGTGTACTTGCCTACTAGTCGAAGGATAGTGGTTTGCAGAGATCTCAAATTTGATTTGCAAAATGCCATGCAAGTTTCCCTTGAGAGGGAGCTCCAACTACAAGCTTTGGAGGAACTGTTGGTTCCTAAGCAGGAGGAGCTTCAGACTGATGCAGAGCAGCCGCATGTAGAGGTTCCAGGAGTGGATACATCCACTCAAGCAAGTCTTCCAGAGATGGATGAAAGCACACAAGAAAAGCTAATAGATTGTGGAAGGATGCGAGAGAGAATGTGGGAGCACCATCTTCTCAGCGTAGACAAAGGAGGTCACCTGAGAGGTACACTGGACACATGGCCCTCGTTGGGGAATGTGTTGAGACCGAGCCACATTCCTTTGAGGAAGTAGTGCAGCAGCCGATTTGGGTTGATGCTATGGTGGAGGAGTATGACTCCATAGTTCGTAATAGTGTTTGGGACGTGGTTTTGAGACCGGAGAACAAGTTAGTTGTGAATTCCCATTGGCTTTACAAGGTAAAGCAAGCTATTGATGGTAGTGTGGAGAAGCACAAGGCAAGATTTGTTGCCCGTGGCTTTTCACAGGCATAGAGGATCATGTTGCTGTAGTATATTTCGACTCAGGAGCAAGATGCTGACATTTTGACAAAGGCGTTGTCAAAGTGTAAATTCAAGTTTTATAGACACTGGATCGGGGTGGAAGATAATCCCTTTCTTGTTGAGAGGGAGTGTTGAAATATGGCAACAAGAATATTCCAATTTAATTTGTCCTTGAATTAAATTGTGAATTAAAATCAAATTTAGTCTTAACAACTACTTGGAAATAATTAATTAATTAGTTGGAGAAATTCAAGTTAGAAGTCTTTCTGAAGTCATGCAAGAGTTATCCCTTAAATTACGGAGATAAGATTGAGTTATATTTGAGTTGTAATTAGTTAACTCAATTTACTGAGTGAAGTCCAGTTAAATTAGTTCCAAACTATTTGAGGAACTAATGGTGAGTTAACAGTCAGTTGACGCATGCATGCACTCAACTAGTGCTACTCCAGTTAACTAAAGATTCCCTCTTCAGAAAATCATGCATGTCTATTATGAAAAAGACCTAGTTGAGATTAAAGTCAAGGACAATATACTATCAGTTGCATGTGTTTTCTCAAAGAGAAGACTCATGCATGTAGTCAAGGATAAATCCTTGAGGATTGTGCAGTTTTGACGTGTGTGAGATTAGGTTTTCCACTTGGTTGAAGGTAAATCATCCACAAGGAACAACACAAGGAAATAGGAGCTTGGAGGGCAAAGAGGAAGGCTGGAGAGAAGCCAAGATTTCCTGTGAGGATTGTATTGAGAGCTGGCTAGCTATGAGAGCTAAGGCTTTGTATAATTCCTATGTATTTCCACCATGTATGATAATACAATAGTGTGGGGTGTTCAACTGAGGCTTTCCCCAAAGCATTTTCATGTGTATTGTGCATTGATTCTTCTTCTTCTCGTTATATTGTTTAGCTTGATATTTAAGATTCTGCAAATTGATAGTAGAAGTAGGTTATAGTATTCTTCTTTGATTTATATTGCATTATCGGGTTAACCTACCATCAAATTTTCTACATTCACATCTAATAAAAGTTAGTTCCTCACTTATTTTCTAGTTTGGTTTACTTTTGTTCTTTTGGTGCGGCAATTACTTAGATCTTGGCCCTCCCAAGCTTTGGAGCAATGGTATCAGAGCAGGTTATGATTCCATGGCGATCATGTTTTAAGGGTTTTTAATGGGAGTTCTTAGATCTACTCATAATCCTTCAAATTCCATTTAGAGAAAGGATCCCACTAAGGTGAGAGATTTGTTCTAAAAATAATTTGATTGAGATTATATAAATTCCTGAAGAGGGATTTTCACTTCATGGAACACCCATATGGGATTAGCGAGTTCAGTTGCTTGTTTTAGAGTTCCAGCACAAGGAAATGATTTGCTTGGTATTAAAAAAAATGGTCATGATTTACTATGAATAGATGTGATACCCATTTTCCCAAGGTGGCTACCTAGTCTTCCTCCTGGCCTTCTCATTGATCTCCACGACCTTTGTAGAAGAAAACCAACCAACGACATATCACTTGTTGAAAATATTGAGGGGGGTGAATCAATATTTCTTTTCAATTGTTATTTTTACCACTTAATATCACTTGTAATTAGAACACAAAAATGA
Organism: Pinus taeda; assembly: GCA_000404065.3. Taxonomy (NCBI): domain Eukaryota; kingdom Viridiplantae; phylum Streptophyta; class Pinopsida; order Pinales; family Pinaceae; genus Pinus; species Pinus taeda. Next base: position 104,955 of record APFE030849633.1, read on the forward strand.
ACAACGATAGAATAATAATTTTATTAATTAGAAATGACAAGGGCTCCAATCCTCTTTGTTAGTGTCAGTCTTTCCAGCCTTCCTACAGTGATCAAATATGCTCTTACAAAGTGATTTTGAAGTGTCAAGGTCAAATTTTGTCATTTCAGTGAGTCTTCAAGCAAAATTTGGTCACTAGGCATTAGGTCTAGGGTTTGCTTTAACTCCTTCTAAAGTTTCCCAAATGCCTATCTATGTCACTATTCAGCTGATTCTATCATCATTCATAGGGTTGTCATTATCATGTCAGTGTCTAATGAGTCATTTTACACCTTGTTCATGCTTCAGTTATGCCATGGCAAGGTCATTTCCCTCTCCTAGGGTTTTGAAGGCAATTTCTCTTGGACGGTCAAATCAATGACAAAACTTGTTTCCTGATGTTCATACACCTTCCCCTATCCTTAAAGTACCTTACCAAATGCTTCCCATCACTGAGATTCCCCAAATTCCTCATTTTCGCACAAACCCTAGTTT
>APFE030849633.1:105477-128950 GCA_000404065.3 Pinus taeda
GGTTTATTTGTGTAGGACTTTGAATTTGGGATTCTCTCCTTTTTTGGCATGATACTTCTTTTCATCGTTGACATGTGGTTGCTCTTCATCTTTGGGATGAGATTTCTCTTCATGTGGTTTCTATTCATATTTGGGAGGAGATTTCTCTTCATGTGGTTGCTCTTCATCATTGGGTTGGGGCTTCTCTTCTTCGATGTGTGGATTTTCTTAATTTTTAGAGAATAATGACTCATCAACATATCCAAGACCTATCTTGATAAGTGACGATCTCTAGCAATTGATAATGTCATCTAAGATTGTGAACTCAAATTTTGTTTCAACTCGTCCACTTCCACTCTCAATGTGGCAATTTCTTGTTCATGTTTCATGCAATCTTCTTAGGCTTCTAGTTCATTTTATTTCTTAAGACTTACTCAGTCCTTTTGGCTTCTTCAAGTTCCCTCTTCAAGGTAGTGATTTGCTTGCCATGTTCTTTAACCTATTTATTCCACTTGTTTGACATTTCCTTTTGCTTGGGTTGGATTTCAAGGTGATTTCTCCTTTGTTTGCCTCTTTCAACATGTCTTTGAGGTGCTCCACTTCCTCCTTTGATCCATCAAGTTCTCGACCCTTTTCTGATATTGTAGTTATTTAATTTTAAGTTCAAGTCAGTTGATATGAACTATGGCAAATCTCTAATTATTGTAACACCTTTTCTTCTCGACCTTTAGTTCTTCATGTTTTCTATAGACTATTATACATTATCGTGGCCCTATCCCTATCCAATTTCACATCTTAAAGTTTTCATTTAAGAGAATTGACATCTTCTTTTGGATCAACAAACATCTTATCTTCACAATATCCACCAATCAACTCTAAATTCTATGGATCTTCCTTCTAGCGGTTAAGAATTCAAAAGACCTGCTCTAATACCAATTGTTGGAAATATTGAGAGGGGGGTGAATCAATATTTCCTTTGATTTTACACAATTGGTTAGTTTATTACCTTAGATATTTAGAGAATTAATCAAGACATAATCATAATTATCACATCAATTGAACAATACATGCAATATGCCATCCAAACAAGCTTTGTGTTATGTATGGTTACATACACAATTTACCAGTCGAGCTAGAAGCAAGTATAAGACTCCCCAACCCTAAAGATGTTTGCAAACAAGGTATGCAAGATCCTTCAACCCCCTTACAGACAGCTAACCATCTCATTGCCACAACCACCTATTGTTTCTACCATTGTCTACTTGTTGCCACTATTGTTGTTGCAAACACTGTCCACTCTTGCTGAACCTAATGCTGCTACTGCTCCAACTGTTGCGATTGTTGTTACTGCTGCTACTACCACTGCTATAACTCTCCATTATCCAACCTTAATTGTTATCATTGCTAAAATACAATAGACTTCAGCCATACAATTTCTATTCATCAACCTATTGTCATCTCAAGATCAAGGTCACTAACACACATCAAAAGTTACTAACATACTTCCATTGAGATATTGTCATACATCAATGTTGTCTACAAAGTCATTGTCACAAAATTGTTTTCATTCATCAGAGAGCCATTATTTCCATCTAAATGCCTCCAAGTCAATGCCTTACCGTCATTTCATAGTCAAGTTACAATCATCACTGTTAATTTACATCATCACCATTACTCCATCAAAGATCATAGTCATGGAATATCATGTCATATAGGAACATCTCAATCACACTGTCATAATTGTCATATATCAAGACCACTATCATGAAGATGCATATTTTTTTCAATTGTCACCTTGATGTTGTGTCAAATCATGTGCACCATGCTCTACTCCTCACAACCTTTGCTCAAAAGTAGATCAACTCCTACTCAAGGTACTACACACTGCATGAATACTCTTGAGTAATCTTAGTTTCAAACAACTTTTTTAAGGCTCCAATACAACTCCATCTCATACTTGTGGCAGTGTATATGAATATGATCTGAAGTTACAACTGCCAAATGAAATTTCAATGGGTGCACTACCAAATTACTTAATATAGATATGCTCGTAAATTGTCTACTTATTAGTGCCTCTGTCCTTGTTAGTGATGTCACATTAAGAGAGTCATTGTTGCACAATCAAAAAGGTCACACTTATCAAAATGATTCCATTCTATCATGGTTCAAGAAAGAGATCTAGAGATTTAAAATATCTTGTCAACCAATGCCCAAGCACATGTAATCAGCTAAGTACAACTAGGCCCTTATGCTCGAATTAGGTCCTTTGGACAAGTCTTAATACAATTCACGAATTAAGATACTTAGGGTTTCTTGTCACTAATAATATTATCATAAACTCTTCTCAAAAATTAAGGAGATATAGGACCGTTATAACACTGCTATGATATGCATGTCATCAAAGATCAATGTCACTCTCTATTGCTATACTTCTCTCAAGGGTATTGTTATCATCACCAAAATATTGTAACATATTCATGCGATCATATACTTTGCTCTGCCGTAGAAGGTTATCAATACCAAAATCCTAATTGCCTATGGATTATTTGCATGATCACTTCAATATATCACTGGATTATAAATGGTATGACAAGAAATAAGGCATTTCAATGATGGAAAAGGTTTGCATACGTGTTACAAGGATTAGCTGAAGTTTTAGCCCAGAGATAAGGTCATATTATTTAAGGACTACAATAAGCCTAAATAAATTCAGATCAAGTACATGAGAATTGTTTGGAACCCATGCTGCAATGTGAAATCAACACTGACTTTAACCTTGGCTTCCTTGGATATACAATGGTAAAAAGTGCTTTAGGATCATGCCTTAGAACAGTTCCAACAAATGCAATAAGAGTTGTGGCTATGTGACTCACAACCTGATTTGAAATTGCACTCAAGGAAGCTGGCTTCTTGTACTCGTTTAGGAGTACACCACCGACGTCATTCAACATATTACTTGCAGATTCTATAATTCTTGGATAACGCTGGCCTTAGAAATTTTCATCAGATATTCAAGTATCGAAAGTGACATGACAGGGATTTGGAATTATTCACAAATGGATCTAGATAAAATACGAAATCGGTGAGGCCAAGATCTTGTAGCATTTTGGAAGATTTGGTACAAGTTTCAACATCAAAATAAACACATGTGTCAACGTCTTCAGATCTTTGAACTTGAAACCATGCAATAGGACAAATCGACCTTCTAAAGGTTGCAAAAAGGCATCCAAGAGCATCACTCCTGCACACAAAAGCCACTTACAATCTCTTACAAATAGGCAATCATTAATCTGCTGCCAATTACACCGTATCCATGTTTTATTGAAGGTAAAGTTGACATCCTATAATTGAAGTCGCAGGTTTATGAGGGATAGTCACGGATATAAATAGTTCTAAGTATGAATCACTTTGATTGTTCGTCGTCATAACGCCTTGCAAGCCTCAAAAGTATATGGAGATGTAATGTGCGCAGAGTTTAATGCAATAAGGCCACAATCAAATGTGTTCTTCATTATAGAAACTAATTCTGTGCCTCAGAGATAGTGTACGAGCTTCAGGAAAATATGTAATGTATCAGATTTATGTTTTCTATATGTTAATTTAGAACCGTCGGCCTGCAACAAGAAAAAAGGAGTTGCTTCAATATCTAATGAATGGAATGAGGGTGGCCTGCAATAAAAAAAAAAATAACAAAACCCCTTTTCAAAATTAAGAAAACTGTAATCCCATGAAACCCTCCTCAGATAGCCATCACGTCAAAATTTCTTAATGTCGCAGATAGAACATGATCTGCACTTCAATTCGTTCAAAAAATGCCTTGGATTCTTACCCCATCCAGAGGAGTACAGATCAGCGATATAGTTTAGTTTTGAAGTGTCTTCATTAGCGGAAGTTGACTCAAACTCTCGAGGGAAAATAATTAATATATATATATATATATATTTTTTACTTTGAGCTCAAAACCCTTGAGCGGACCATAAATACCTTTATCGTCTATTATTAAATATTATGCAATAGAGATTTATTTTTATTTTACTTGATTAAGTGTACCATAACAATTGACCATAAATGGGGGCATGCATAACTTAAAATAAAATTCCATTAATAAATATTGATCCCTTTAGCCCACACCCTAGTTGAATTAGGGTTTCCATAATTTTTAATCTTCTTTGATTAATATCTTTATTCCATTGTTGCCATGTTATTTGTTTCATTTTCCAAGTCAATTGAATATTGACACATCAACAATCCCTTGGGGTTTTGGATCACTAACTGGTTGCACCAACTTTGACTAAGTGTATCTCTCAAACCGTGAAGACCCACAAGACGCTCCACATGTCAATAAAATCAACATTATGAGGAGAATCCAATGGCAAGGGTCTACAAGGAAAATTCAATGATATGGTACTTCGAACTTTCCAATAACTATGGGGTGTGCTCATCGTCCATGGAATCTAAACCTTAGAGATAGGGTTTCATCACTTCATCAACTTATCCATGACAACTAACATACTGAGGACATCAATGACGATATCCTACACCTGCTACACCTTCTTGACATCTAGCATTTGCTCAACATTCTGCACCTGCTCACACTTTGACATCAATGACAACATACTCAACATAAAGGTGGAGTATATTGGGACAAAGGAGCAAATAGCTAATATCTTCACCAAACCATTATTGCATGAATCATTCGAGTATCTTCAACAAAAGCTTGTGATTCTCCCAAGTTCACATTGAAATGATTTTTATTCAACTAAAGTAGGCATGGAGAGCAAGTGCAGTTATAGGTACACAAAAATAGGCAAATTGTCACACAGAGTCACCCTTTGCCATTGATGTCAAAGGGGGAGAGAAAGGGGGTTAGGAATATTAGAAGCATGAAGTTAGGGGAGAAGTGATTATAGGGGGAGTATGTGTGTTTCCATCAATGTCAAAAGGGGAGATTGTTGAACTGTTGTTGTTATTGATGTTAACTCAAGTAGCCCAAAATATAACCCGCCTTTCGTTGACCAAAATGATATGGAAAATCATGGATTTTGATTTCAGATCATCTTTGTTGGATTCTCCTTATCGAGTTGATTCCGGTGGTATGTGGCACGCCTCGAGAGCCCTCGCGATTTGAGAGATATCCTTGTTTGAAGTTTAAGCCCCTAGCTTGTGGGAAAAAACCCCATAGGGATATGATGTGGCAATCCCTCAATCTTTCATCAAGTTTTATGGCTAACATATTTCTTGAAGGGTTTTAAATACTATTTTATATTCACAAAGGTTATTTGACTTCAAAGAAAAATTAAATTCTCATCCCTAAAGGTAGACAACTTCATCATTTGGGATACGAAGGTTAAAATTCAAACATTTGAATATGATTTTTCCCTCCACTCTTTTGAGTTTCAAATGATATGTCCCTCAAAAAGTGCAATTTGATTTCCATCCTAAGAGCCCCTCCAAAACCTATAAAAGAAGCTACATCTTAACTCCAATTGTATGCAAATTCAATGCTTATTCTTGTGATTAAGCTTTGACTTTTTTAGCCCTTGTCGAGACATTGATAGATCAGACAAGAGGGTAGGTATTTGTATTTGTTTTGGCTCAGGGATTCATTGGTTTTGTACATGCATGGAGTTATTTTTTAGGCTTGGTCCTTGTTAGGGCAGTGTTTCTGTGACATCTTATATTAGTGAGGGTTTATGGTTCATTAGCATGCTTGTACAATTTTTGGGCTACAGTTGTTGGTAATACAAGACCTTTTAGTACAGGAAATCCTCAAGTATTTGACGAGTATTTTGAAGGGTTTGATATCATTGACCTGAAGGAGTCTAGTTCTATTTTTCATCCATCTCTGTGTTTTGGCTCTCCTCAGATCAACACATAGCATTAATTGGTACATGTCTATCTATCAAGGTCTTTTAGGCCTTCCATCTAAAGAAGACTAAGAATATTTGCTAGATTGGTTTATCTTGAAGCAGATTGCATAGATCAATGGTCTAAAAACTTACATTTGCATGCAACTAGACTCGTGGTTCTGAACATGAGGGTTTTGGTGTGGTCCTGAATGTGCTTGTGGATAAATTGTTTTGTTTCTAAAGTATTTGCGGTCTATCTTTTGAGCACAAGTTTGTTGCATTTGTAGCTTGTCTAAGGTTGCAAATAGTCTAAATATTATTTTATGTGTTGTTGATTCATTCGACCTAGGGTAACATCTAAAATCTTATCCCTGAGGAATAGAGGAATAACACATTTGAGGTTCTACAAAGGCACTAAGCCTTGTGACCATATTTATACATATGCATACAGTTCAATTCAAACTGACCTAATTCAAGCCACTCATAAACCAAGACGACCTTTCAAGGACAATCCATACTCATCATAGTGATAGTGTCAATAAAGTGATCAAGAAATTCACAAGAAGTTGGTTAATAAAGTGTCTAACAAGGTATGCTTTGTATTGGTTGATTGATCTGAATGGAAATTCACCCATGGTGTTTGACCATCGTAATGTAACTAAAGACTATAAATAAATTACCCATGGTATTATCTACCCATGGTATTTTACCCATGGTAATGTAACTAAAAAAAGGGCTATAAATAACAAGCCTCCTTTTGTAAGAGGGGGATTGTCCAACATAATGTAGTTGCAATCGTCATTTTCAGTGTTGAAATATGGCAACAAGAATATTCCAATTTAATTTGTCCTTGAATTAAATTGTGAATTAAAATCGAATTTAGTCTTAACAACTACTTGGAAATAATTAATTAATTTATTTTAAATTACTTAGTTGGAGAAATTCAAGTTAGAAGTATTTCTGAAGTCATACAAGAATTATCCCTTAAATTAAGGAGATAAGATTGAGTTATATTTGAGTTGTAATTAGTTAACTCAGTTTACTGAGTTAAGTCCAGTTAAATTAGTTCCAAACTATTTGAGGAACTAATGGCGAGTTAACAGTCAATTGATTCATGAATGCACTTAACTAGTGCTACTCTAGTTAACTGAAGATTCCCTCATTAGAAACTCATGCATGTCTATTCTAAGAAAGACCCAGCTGAGATTAAAGTCAAGGACAATGTATTATCAGTTGCATGTGTTTTCTCAAAGAGAAAACTCATGCATGCATTCAAGGATAAATTCTTGAGGCTTACGCAGTTTTGAAGTGTGTGAGATTAGGTTTTCCACTTGGTTGAATGTGAATCATCCACAAGGAACAACACAAGGAAATAGGAGCTTGGAGGGAAAAGAGGAAGGCTGGAGAGAAGCCAAGATTGCCTATGAGCATCTATGAGGATTGTACTGAGAGTTGGCTAGCTGTGAGAGCTAAGGCTTAGTATAATTCCTATGTATTTCCACCATGTATGATAATACAATAGTGTGGGGTTTTTAGCTGAGGCTTCCCCCAAAGTATTTTCATGTGTATTGTGCATTGATTCTTCTTCTGGTTATACTGTTTAGCTCGATATTTAAGCTTCTACATATTGATAGTAGAAGTAGGTTATAGTATTCTGCTTTGATTTATATTGCATTATCGGGTTAACCTACCATCAACTTTTCTACATGGTATCAGAGCTAGATTTGTAGAAATTATTCTACATGGTATCAGAGCTGTGAACAATATACTGAGAAGAGAATTTGAAGTTTGAAGTTCAGGTTTGTAGGTGCAAATCGAATTCATATCATACTTCAAGGTTGGCTAATGGCGTTCTATGGCTTGAGACTCGAGTATGCCTTGGAAGGTGGCTCGAATTACATAGCATGGAAAGATAGAATGGAGGCTATATTAGAAGACAATGGCTTGAGAAATCCCAAAGCCAGCTTCAACTAATGCACACGAGTTGGCTGAGTGGAAGAAGTGTGTGGTGAAGGCAAGACGGATCATCCTTGAGGGAGTTTGAGATCATATTGTCTCAAGTCTCCATGCAAAGGATACTCCATTTTCAATGTGGAATACATTGAAGGACCTCTACCAGAACAATAGCGACCAGAGGAAATTGGCGCTCAAGGATAAGCTTCAAAGAATCAAGATGGAGAAGGACGATATTATGTCCACATATCTGAACAAGCTCACAACCTGTAGAGATGAGCTTGGTAGTGTGGGAATAACTACTGCCAATGATGATATGGTGAGCCTTGCTCTCCTTGGCCTTCCAAATAGTTGGAATAGCTACGAGGACTCTGTGAATGGAAGGGAGAAACTGTCGGATTGGGAACGACGGTGGTCAGATCTTATGTAGGAGGAGATCAAGAGGAGCACATGAGATGGTTCTTCATCCAAGGATGATGATGAAGAAAATCTGGCCTTAGCAAGTAAGGCAAGGAAAGGGAAGGGGAAGGCTTCCCATTTCAAATCAAATTCTTCTCATGGAGGGAAGAAGAGTGACATGTCTATAAAAGTAAGATGCTTAATTGTCACAGATGAACATTATGTGACTAATTGGCCCATCGAAGAAGTCCAAGAAGGGTCCTCAGAGATCGGAAAGGTGAGGCATTAGCCTCTCAATTTTGAATGGACTTTACCCTCCATTCACATGCATGGTGTCAATCAGATTGATGGGTTGTGTCTGTTCTTGATAGTGGGCTCATTCCACATGACTGGGATAAAAATTTATTCAGTGCTTGGAGGAGAAGACTCAGATGAGCATTAGAGGATATGTGACGACGGAAGGTATGTGGCAACAGTTTCTTTTCAGAGGGAGCATGGAGCTCCTATCACCTTGACAAATGTGAAGCATGTGCCTGGACTGGAGAAGAACTTGGTATCGGTCGTGATGTTGGAGGACAAAGGCTACGGTGTTATATTCAGTAAAGCAAAGGCGTTCCTAAGACACATAACCATGGCTCAGACCAAGAGGATAGGGATTCAAGTGAAGAATCTTTATAAACTATAGGTAGATGATTGTGCAACATTGAGTACGAAAGTAGAATTGGTGCAAAGCCAAGACATTGGCGAGTTGTGGCACAGGCGGTTGGGCCATTTGCATCATGGGGTTTGAAGATAATGCAACAGGTATCTATAGGACTTCCCAAAGGTAAACTTGAGCAAGTTGACACATGCAAAGGTTGTACCTTGGGAAAGTACACCAAGTCTTCCTTTCATGATTGAGATAGTTGATCAAAGGCTATCTTAGAGTGAGTTCATACTGATGTGTGTGGACCATTCTCGATGGCATCCACAACGAAGCAAAGGTATTATGTGATTTTCATTGATGACTATTCTCATGAATGCTGGATTTATTTCATGCAGAAGAAGGACCAAAAATTCACAAAGTCCTGTGAGTTCAAAGCTTTGGTCAAGAAAGAGTCAGGGAAGAATATCAAGGCCTTGAGAAGTGACAACGGTGGAGAATATGTCTCTCAAGAGTTTAAGGACTTCTGTGTAGCAAAAGGAATTAAACGAGAGTTGACGACACCTCATAACCCACAGCAGAATGGGGTGCCAGAGAGGAAGAACATAACTATTGTAGGGGCAGCAGAAGCAATGCTACATGACCAAGGCCTACCACTTCACTTGTGGGCTGAGGCATGCGACACAACGGTCTATTTGCAGAATAGAAGCCCGCATCGCATACTTGGGATGAAGACACCAGAGGAAGCTTTCTTCGGTAAGAGACCAGATGTGGGTCACTTCAGGATCTTTGGCTCATCAATATATTGCCATGTGACAAAGGATGCACGGAAGAAGCTTGAGCCAACAACAGAGTTGGGGATATTTGTGGGTTTACACTGATACACCTCACAACTATCAGGTGTACTTGCCTACTAGTCGAAGGATAGTGGTTTGCAGAGATCTCAAATTTGATTTGCAAAATGCCATGCAAGTTTCCCTTGAGAGGGAGCTCCAACTACAAGCTTTGGAGGAACTGTTGGTTCCTAAGCAGGAGGAGCTTCAGACTGATGCAGAGCAGCCGCATGTAGAGGTTCCAGGAGTGGATACATCCACTCAAGCAAGTCTTCCAGAGATGGATGAAAGCACACAAGAAAAGCTAATAGATTGTGGAAGGATGCGAGAGAGAATGTGGGAGCACCATCTTCTCAGCGTAGACAAAGGAGGTCACCTGAGAGGTACACTGGACACATGGCCCTCGTTGGGGAATGTGTTGAGACCGAGCCACATTCCTTTGAGGAAGTAGTGCAGCAGCCGATTTGGGTTGATGCTATGGTGGAGGAGTATGACTCCATAGTTCGTAATAGTGTTTGGGACGTGGTTTTGAGACCGGAGAACAAGTTAGTTGTGAATTCCCATTGGCTTTACAAGGTAAAGCAAGCTATTGATGGTAGTGTGGAGAAGCACAAGGCAAGATTTGTTGCCCGTGGCTTTTCACAGGCATAGAGGATCATGTTGCTGTAGTATATTTCGACTCAGGAGCAAGATGCTGACATTTTGACAAAGGCGTTGTCAAAGTGTAAATTCAAGTTTTATAGACACTGGATCGGGGTGGAAGATAATCCCTTTCTTGTTGAGAGGGAGTGTTGAAATATGGCAACAAGAATATTCCAATTTAATTTGTCCTTGAATTAAATTGTGAATTAAAATCAAATTTAGTCTTAACAACTACTTGGAAATAATTAATTAATTAGTTGGAGAAATTCAAGTTAGAAGTCTTTCTGAAGTCATGCAAGAGTTATCCCTTAAATTACGGAGATAAGATTGAGTTATATTTGAGTTGTAATTAGTTAACTCAATTTACTGAGTGAAGTCCAGTTAAATTAGTTCCAAACTATTTGAGGAACTAATGGTGAGTTAACAGTCAGTTGACGCATGCATGCACTCAACTAGTGCTACTCCAGTTAACTAAAGATTCCCTCTTCAGAAAATCATGCATGTCTATTATGAAAAAGACCTAGTTGAGATTAAAGTCAAGGACAATATACTATCAGTTGCATGTGTTTTCTCAAAGAGAAGACTCATGCATGTAGTCAAGGATAAATCCTTGAGGATTGTGCAGTTTTGACGTGTGTGAGATTAGGTTTTCCACTTGGTTGAAGGTAAATCATCCACAAGGAACAACACAAGGAAATAGGAGCTTGGAGGGCAAAGAGGAAGGCTGGAGAGAAGCCAAGATTTCCTGTGAGGATTGTATTGAGAGCTGGCTAGCTATGAGAGCTAAGGCTTTGTATAATTCCTATGTATTTCCACCATGTATGATAATACAATAGTGTGGGGTGTTCAACTGAGGCTTTCCCCAAAGCATTTTCATGTGTATTGTGCATTGATTCTTCTTCTTCTCGTTATATTGTTTAGCTTGATATTTAAGATTCTGCAAATTGATAGTAGAAGTAGGTTATAGTATTCTTCTTTGATTTATATTGCATTATCGGGTTAACCTACCATCAAATTTTCTACATTCACATCTAATAAAAGTTAGTTCCTCACTTATTTTCTAGTTTGGTTTACTTTTGTTCTTTTGGTGCGGCAATTACTTAGATCTTGGCCCTCCCAAGCTTTGGAGCAATGGTATCAGAGCAGGTTATGATTCCATGGCGATCATGTTTTAAGGGTTTTTAATGGGAGTTCTTAGATCTACTCATAATCCTTCAAATTCCATTTAGAGAAAGGATCCCACTAAGGTGAGAGATTTGTTCTAAAAATAATTTGATTGAGATTATATAAATTCCTGAAGAGGGATTTTCACTTCATGGAACACCCATATGGGATTAGCGAGTTCAGTTGCTTGTTTTAGAGTTCCAGCACAAGGAAATGATTTGCTTGGTATTAAAAAAAATGGTCATGATTTACTATGAATAGATGTGATACCCATTTTCCCAAGGTGGCTACCTAGTCTTCCTCCTGGCCTTCTCATTGATCTCCACGACCTTTGTAGAAGAAAACCAACCAACGACATATCACTTGTTGAAAATATTGAGGGGGGTGAATCAATATTTCTTTTCAATTGTTATTTTTACCACTTAATATCACTTGTAATTAGAACACAAAAATGAACAACGATAGAATAATAATTTTATTAATTAGAAATGACAAGGGCTCCAATCCTCTTTACAATGAATCAAGTACAATAATATATCAAGGCTCAAACCCTAGATGAAGACTCAAATCTTCAATCCACCAGGCTCCAACCTGTACTTTTCCAAGCATCGAATTGGACTTCATGAGGCTCTAACCCTATCTTCCAAGGCTCCAACCTTGTCTCTATGAGGCACGAACCTTCTCCTTGGTACAGGCTCCAACCTGGTCTTCTTAAGGACTCTGATCCTCTAGGGCACCAACCCTATCAATCTTCTTCAGCTCTTCATTATAGGTTGAATGGTTCTTCAAGGCTTCCAATGTCTTCAACAACAAGCCCTGGCGGTATCTTCAAGTTTTCCTTCAACAATGACCTTGCTTAGCTCATCAATGACAACATTATCATCCATAGAAGGTGTCTCCAAGACTCTTCATATTCCATAAACAATTTTCTTCAAATTTACTCCATGATGGCTTCAATCATGAATCAAGGTCTCAACAATGACTTCAATATCAACTTCTACACTGCTTCCCAACAAGGTGTCTTTAGCACAATTTTTAAAAATTGCTTTGATGATACTTCAAGATCATTGTTCCAAGGCTATTTCAATGCACTGCTTTCCCAAAGGTACTTTCCAATATTTGTTAGCCTTAAATCTTTAAACATGTAAGATTCACTCCCAAATTTATTCAATAGAAAAAAAACCTACAAGATTCAATCCAAGGTTCACAAGGTGTCTTCAATAGAAAAAAATCTCCATAGGTTTGCCTTCACTAGTGCTCAGAGTTTTGTTCTAAATGAACTTGTCGAACTATTCCAAAAAACTTCCCACAAGTCGAAAAGAAGTAATACCGGAGCTACAAATATTTACAATTTTTTAACAAATAATAACCTTCCAAAATACTCCAACAAATTATTTAATATGTCTCCAACATTGTCACTTAAGAATTGATCCAGAACTATCTCCAAGCCTTTCAATTCAAGAGTGTTTATGCTATGGTAAATACTGCTCCAATAATTGTTCAAGAGATGTCCCAAGATGTCTGAAAGAATCTTCAAGATTTGTTTCAAGGCCACTTATAAAACACCTCAAGGTCATTCCAAAAGGATCTTCAAAGTCTTAGACAAGCTCATTAAGATGTTGATCCAAAGTCTGCTCAAATCTGTTTTAAATTATCTTTAAAGGCTGCTCAAAGAATATCAAGTTTTTGAATCAAAGAGAGAGACTCCAAAACTCAATTCTTCTCTCAAATGATTCCAACCAGAGTTTGCAAGAAAAATTTCTACTACAAAAAGGATCTCAAAATTGTCCCTCAATCAAGATCTCAAACAGTCTTGAATATAGTCCCACAGACTCAAATTCTCTTTATAAAAATGTAACAGAGTTACAACTATAGGTTGAGAAATATGCCATCACAGATGTATCCTCACCACATATCTGAAAATATACTTCCACAAAAATTTTAGGAGGTGCCACTACAGGTCTGAGAAGGAGGTCCGCTTTCTAAAGTTTTATCCATAGAATAAGTGCGAGTAGGTCTACAAATGCCACTACATGTGCAAGTTTATCTCTCCACAGGTCGAATATAATACCAGGCTCTACAATTCATAACAAGTCTAAAGTTTAGAGGCTCTATCTCCACAGAAGAAGGCCAAATTGCAGGCCTGTAATAGGCTAAATTTCAAGCCTGTAATAGATCGAATTATAGAGGTATTGTGCAGGTCTGAAAACAAAGAAATATGCTTACCATAGGTCTGAAAAATGCAAAATTTCTAGATTCAATATTCGTCCTTCTTCTAGTCTTCCTTAACTCCTGATTCCTTTCCTAGATCCAAATTTTTTAAGAGATATTTTAAATGCCCAAAATGTGATCTAAAAGTCCTCGTCGACCTCCTCTTGCTTCCTTCTTCTCTCTGTGATATTTTCAGAAATTGATGTTTGAAATGAGGAGTTTGAACATGTATTTATACTAGTTTTGACCTTTGACAAAGAGACACATCCCTTGGTGGTGAGGTCGACTTGTAAAAGTAGGCTTAAGTAGGCTAGCATTTAAAAATATAATATTTCATCATGAAAAAACATTCTCTCTCGGTCTATGTGGAGTTGGAGGGTGAGTAAGGGCTTGTTGGAAATGGGAAAATGCCCTCTAGAAGCCTATGGTAGTTCCATCCTTAAGTAAGGTCATTTTTCCATCAAGAAAATTAAATTTGTGAACTGTCATCATTATTTTATTCATGGCAGCCTTTAGTAATTTATGTTTTGGAAAATGTTAGGGCTACTTCTTGATATAATTAGGCCTTTGAGTTTATTAGGATTAGGGAATCTTTAGTAAGGCATTTAGGGCTTCATGAATTTATGCATTTATTGCATTGAACAATGCTAGGGAAAAATAGTTTGTCATTATGTGCCTAGGAGGGTTTCATGGAAAAAGCTTCTTCATCCATCATTAGATCATGCATCAACAATTTAGGGCTTGTCATCACATAGATAAGGATATAAATGTAGCTAGGGACTTTTGCATATGCATCATGTGACTTGAATATGCATCATCATCATGCTTAGGGATTTTCTCCTAGGGTTTGCATGAGGTTAGGGAAACATCAAAACAAGACTATTCATGCATCACAAGAGTTAGGACATTTTCCATCTCCAAACAATGCCATATTGACATCAATGACAACTTTTACCAACAATCTCCCCCTTTGTCATTGATGGAAATATTCTCACCCTTTCAACATTCTCTCCCCCTTTGAAATCAATGGAAAATGGGTGTTCAAGTACTCCCCCTATCAAGATACTTCTTGAGATGCTACTCCATCATATTTTCTTCATCAATGATAGTTCTCCATGATAGATATTTTTGGGTGCAGCCCAGCTTGGTCCAAGTTTTGGTCAAAGACTCTGCATTTTGAGGAGTGGAGCATGTGGAGCTAGCGAAGTTCTATTCATCGCGTAGTGTCTAGGGGATTTGGGTTTGGTCAAAGTCCCTTATTTTGTAACAAGTATTGGGTATTAGTCCATTGTTTTGTCAGATCCATAGTATGTGGACCATGGTCTTGTTGTAAGTAAAGCTATATGAAGAAGATGTAATACTTTGTTGAAGATAGCTAAGAATAGATAGAATTCATAAATTGATCATATTTTTTGTCTTAGGTCTTTACTTTTGGTAAGGCTCCGCAGTTGAGTGCACGGAGGCCTTGGAAGAGTCTGCAGTTGAGTGCGCGAACCACCTACAGCTGGGTACGTAGGTCAGAGAAGTGTATGTATTGAAGATCCTTATTAATACATAATAATTTTTGGAGAAGTATTGTGCATCTTTCATTGTTCATTATCTATTGTTATAAATATCATCATGCATGCTTTTTATTGAATTATGAGGAAGAACACATGTTATGTTGTTTTCAGATATTTTTAGGCGATAAGTTCAAATCTGTGAAGTTAATCATCAGTGCAAAGTTATTTATGTATGCAAGGTTGTAGATAGGTATAAAATATAAGTGAATGGATGGGCGCCACAACGCGGATATCCCTTTGGCTACATAAACCTATTTCTGTAACCTCCCATAACCGCTTCAGGTGAGACTGCGATCTACTTGCAGGTCATTACTGAAAGGGCTAGTGGTTGAGGGTTTTGTTGGTATGCAGTACACTCTGGACCAAGGTCAACCTCCCTTAAACCAAAAAATGGTTCTGTTGCCAGGACTGGGATCTACTAAATGAATATGTTTTGGCGTCCATCAAAGAAAGAAATCCAGGAGTGGGTTGAACATAAAGAAATAAAATTTACAGAAAAAGAGAACAAAAACCCTCGATTATCAGCTTAAGACTGATTGCAGAAGTGTATCTTCAAAGAGAAATACAAAATCTTCTTTGGCTTTTTCCACATTGAACTATACGAGTGGGTATCTAAGTTAACCAAGCATAAGACTTGTTTTAAAGGAGACGAACCTAAGGAGTGGAATCCTGAATTGCTATAGCGACTCAAGAACATCAATAATAGTATCTCAAGAGCTGTTGATTTCTGGATCGATATCATTTTGGGATGATTTATCACTAAGTTCACGATAGATGCGATCATGTCCTATAGCAAATATCAACAAATATTTTTCAAAGGACCACGAGGTAAGCTCTTATGATATTTTAATCTATGGATTAAGATGTTATTATGTGAAAAGTGGATTTTGCGAATGCAATTAGATTAATGTTTGGACAAAGAGGGGATAAATCTGAACCAGGACCAGGTTCTACGCGAAGTGGAAAACAATATAGAATATATCGTGAATTGAAGAATTTTATTGAGACTGACTATAGCCCTTTGTTAGGAGGATTTGAGAGCAAAGAAGAAAGAAGTAACCCTACAACCCCATGACATTTCCCCTTCCATCTTGAGGCATGTCGAAGTTAGGAGTTGAGAAGAATTAAGGTGTCTTTGAGATCCCCCACCCATCTACTCCCTTTACCCCCCATCCCCCTCCCCATAATTCCCCTACACCCTCTCCCCCTCCCCCTCTGCCTAGCCCCTCGAGAAGGAAAATGGCCGATGACATTAAGCTACCTATTTTTAAAGGACTAGGATCAGAGGATCCTGATCAGCTCTAGTTTGTAGCTGATGCAGTATGGACAACTAGACAAATCACTAGTGATGATGTACAGAAGGCACAAATTGTCATGTTGCTGTGAGAAAAAGCACTAAAATGGTATATGAAATACTCTGTAACTAATTTGATTTCTTCATTGGATGAAATTAAGAAATCACTGGTATCTGAATTCAAGAAGCCAAAATAAAAATCACAATGCATCACAGAGCCAAAAGAAATCAAATAGACAATGACTGAATGTGTGTGGGAGTTGGATCAACGATTCAAGGTGTTGATGGGTCAAGTAAGCTTTAATATACCCCTAGAAAAGCATAAGGAATGGTTCATAGCTGCGCTACTGCCACATATTAGGTTACCTTTGACACAATAGAAGATTGTGACTCAAGTTGAAGCATTGGAGATTGTGATGAAGCTGGAAGCTTCACCAATTGGAGATACTTATGCAGGAGTACAACATATTCAGAATCAGCTAGCTAATTTGACCTTGGAATTGCAAGATCTCAAGAAAGGTAAAGAAACTCAATCAAAAGTATTGTGTACAAAATGCAAAGCAAAGGATCATTATAAGGATCAATGCCTTGTGTTCAGAGATTATTTGGCAAGTGGAGCACCTAATCTAGTAAACCCAAATTTGTGGTGCGAGATTTGTATAATGAGAGGCCAACATCGCTATGAATATTTCTACCTATTACAAAAGTACGTGCAGACTCTGAAGTAGCTATTTTGCAACATTTTTTAGATTAGTAGGTCACGATGAGAAAAATTGTCAACGTTATGACTTAATTATGGAGTGCACTGCTGATACTTATATATTGCAAGATGAAGGACATACAAACGAGGAGCCAGGCCAGCACATTGGTCAAGGAGGATTTCAAGGACGAGTAGTTGGTCGAGGACATGGCTAGATTATCTATTATGTTTGTGGATAGGCAGGATATTTCTTTAAGAACCCTAAGACAACCTGCAACTACTATAAGTCTTTTGATCATGTGATAGAAGAATGCGCCGTCCTTATTGCGAAGAAGCAAGAGAAAAGGAACCAGCAACCTACAAAAATATTCAAATGACGGCTGCTAAGCCAAGGGAGGATGAACCACACATCATTATTGTAAGAAGAAGTGGAGTTGCAATCGGAGATTATAAAGCTTATGGGAAAAAGGAAGTTGAAGCTACATGGACAAGGAAAACTAGTGAAAAGGTCCCTACATTTGACATTCAGAAGGAAAAGCAGGGGTTCATGGAGATGAGGTGGAGTTCCATGGATGATGGGGTCTCGACCTCTATGACGTAGCCAACTCAGAGGAGTAATTGTGACATAGTACCAGTTGTAACACAAGTTGTGGATCCAGATATTTTGAAGTATTTTCTGCGGACTTGCATGAAGTTGTTGAGAAACCAGAAGTCTATGGAGGGATTGCAGGAATTGATAGACTATTTTGATTCTAAAGAAGTACCACATAATGAGATGAGCACATTAAATAATATACATAGACACAAAAAGAGAATTGGAAAAGAAATGAGGCTTACTACAAAAAAATGGAGAATATGACATGGACCAGGTTATCTTGGATCTAGGATGTGATACCAATGTCTTGTTGAAGCAAACTTGGGAATTGATGAGTAATTCACGGCTGTAATGATCAACTATCCAACTGAAGATGGAGAATTAATAGAAGATTGTCCCTCTAGGAAGATTGTCAGGTATCGCAGTAGACATTGATGGAGTGTGCACTACCACTATCTTCGAAGTGATTGAGATTGTGGATGATAGTAATCCCTATCTCACATTGCTTGGATTAGATTTTTCATTTGCTAACATGGCTATAATTAACTTAAACTTGAAAGGAAAATGATATTTGAAAGAAATAACATGAGGTTTATTTTTCCCTTAGATACATCGGAGGGAGCAAGATATATTGAACCTGTCAAAGAAGAGTACAACATAGATGATATAGACAACATTTATCAAATAACAACAAAAGAAGAAGAATGGAATAACCCTACTACAGATGGAAAATTGACTTGGGAGAAAGATAGTTCTTGCACTTCAGATTTAGAAGAGGAATTAGAGAAATGGCAGAACAGGTTGCATGAATTGTCTACAAGGTGATGTGCAAGGATCACTAAAGTAGTGCGTTGTATGACAATTGAGGCATGTGATTTTCCTTTGTATGATGGTTTGGGTAATATAAATACTTTCTTTAGAGATTATGAAAGACAGGTACAAGAATGTCAAAGATTGTTAGTTCTTGATCAAGCACTGAGGGCTACTCCTGCTAGATGGTGGGGTACCCATAAGAAGAGTATAGGATACTGACAAAAATATAGAAGATTGATCTAGGCAAGGTTTGGTCAAGTAGAAACAAAGCTCATAGATAGGTATGATGGCCAGACTGATCGTAGAGATCACATACATCTATATATGGTAGCTTGGAAAGAAATTATGAGAGAAGAATGGGTGCATGGCTTCATCCATACCCTAGAGAAAATTCCTTTGAATTGGTATCTGGAAACAGAGCTTCGACATGGTACTGCTAGCTGGGCAGAAATGGTTGATGAATTTATGATGACATTCCGATTTGAAGATGATTTTCCACATATAGATGCAGCTCTGAATATGGTTAAGAAGAATATTTTTGGGAACGAAGTTCCAGTTATCCGGAAACCTGATTGGGCTGTGCAGATATGTAATGTAATGGAATTCTATAATCTCATTGCAGAAGAGGATGAAGATCCTCACAATATTGACATAAAAGAATTAGAAGTTCATCGTGAAGTAAATGGACCTAAGATAAAGATGTCATATATAACGAAGCCATTGAAGGTGAAGAAGGTGAATATAGGTTCAAAGGCTTAACTGAAATACGTAACAATAGGAGATTTCTGGGATGAAGACACAGTCAACAAGATAGCATATATCTTGCATGAATATCAGGAGTTGTTCCCCACTATGTTTTCAATTATGAAGGGCATAGTAGGGGATTTGAGACTTATGAGGATTCCTCTGAAGCCTGATGCGAAGCCTGTCAAGTAGAGACCTTATAGTCTGAATCCAAAATACAAGGAGAAGGTGAATGAAGAATTAGATAAAATGTTAACAGTTGGGATAATCGAACCCATTGAAGAGTTTGAATGGGTAAGTCCCATGGTGGTTCAGGAAAATAAGGCAAAAAGGGAAATTAGAATCTGTGTTGACTTAAGGAAATTGAATGATGCATGCCTGCATGACCCCTTCCCTACACCATTTACAGATGAAGTATTGGACAATGTAGGAGGACAGGAGGCCTATTCTTTTGTAGATGGATTTTCAGGATACCATCAGATTAGAATTGCGCAAAAAGGTAGACATAAAACAACTTTTGCTACAGAGTGGGGCTCTTACCAATAAGTGGTGATGACTTTTGGATTAAATAATGCACCTTCTATATTTTCCAAAGTTGTAATTGCGACCTTTAAAGAATATATACACAAATTTTTGGAAGTTTACTTCAACGATTGGACAATATTTGGGATATTAAAGAAGCATGTAGAAAGCTTAAGGTTGATGTTGGATACATGTAGGCAGTACCATATATCATTGAACTTGAAGAAGTGTATCTTATGTGCACCATTTGGTATATTTTTTATCCAAATTTAAATAGAAACGCAAAAATTTACAGATATAACTATAAATACAAAGATGCAACAAAAATAACACCTCATTTCATTAATATCAAATATTGAAATATGCTTACAAACAAAATGAAAATAAGACTAGCTCAAGCGATGGTATTTTATCTATTAGAAGAGATGTGGTGGCTACATGCCTTTGAATTGTGTTACAATGAGGCTCCAAGGCCTATCTATTATTGAGAAACAATGGAAAACCCTAAACATCCAGAAACATAACCCTAGGAGATGAAACACCAAAACTGTGTGCGTCGTTTGGGTAAATTGGTACATCAATTTCCCGGGGTCGTAACTTTGGCATTTGATCTTCGTTTGGCTATCATAATACCTCGTTTTGAAGATCTCAAAGAGTAGTCCGTAAACGCACTAATTATCTTTTTTTGGACTTTTTTTGTTCCTCTTTTTTCCCTAAAAACATCGTTTAGGGCCTCAAAATGGTTTCAGAAGTTCAGGACCCGAAAAACTGCCAGAAATATTAAACTTGCTACAATTAAGGAAACTGAAAAACTAAAAGAGACAATATTGGGTGTCCAAGTGGAATAGGAGGGTGGCCACGAATATCCACCTCAATCAGTCCCCCCCCTTAGGAAGAAGTGGTCCCCATTGCGTGTAGAGCCTCCATGATCCAGGTGGATATTGGTGGACACCTTTCTATTCCACTTGGACCCTCAACACTGTCTCTTTCATTTTTTCAGTTTCCTTAATTGTAGCACAGTTTACTATTTTAGGCATTTTTCGAGTCCTGAACTTCTGGAGCCGTTTTGAGGCCATAAACGACGTTTTTAGGGAAAGCAAAGGGTCTAGAAAAGTCGTAATTGTAATAAATTCTTATTTTTCGGCCTACTCTTTGAGATATTCGAAACGAGATATTATGATAGCCAAATGGAGATTGTATGTGAAAGTTACAATCCCGGGAAATTGATGTGCCCATTTACCCAAACGAGGCCCACAATTTTGGCACTTCACCTCCTAGGGTTAGTTTTCTGGATCTTTTGGATTTCCCATTGTTTCCCAATAATAAATAGGCCTTGGAGCCTCATTGTAACACAGTTCAGAGGCATGTAGCCGCCACATCTCTTCTCAGAGATAAGCTACCATTGCCTAAGCTAGTCTTATTCCATTTTCTTTTTAAGCGTATTTCAATATTTGATATTAATGAAATGAGGTGTTATTTTTGCTGCATCTTTGTATTTATGGTTATATTTGTAATTTGTTGTGTTCTTGTTTAAATTTGGTTTAGTTGTGGCATGTTCCATGCAACCCGGGTTTAACTTCGTTGGTGTGAGTTGTTCTGCAATATTTGGTGTGTCCAACAATGGTGGGAAGTATGGTCAAAGGTGGTCCACATTGAACACCGGGTGCAGCCCAAGGAATGGGAGAATGCTGAGCTCAAAAGCATTGTCTCCCATAGCATTGGTAATGGTGCAAGGACCATATCGAAGTGATCTGAGCTTCTGATGGGCTCTAGTAAGGCGTTCTTTCAATAAATGTAACCAGACTTTGTCGCCCACCTGAAACTTGTGTGGCACTCGATGTTGATCATGTCATTTCTTGTACTTGGAATTCGACTTCTGGAGGATGTTGTGAACCTGCTTGTGTATGTGTTGGAGGCATTCAATAAATATGGTCACTTTATCAGCCTCAGACAGTACATGTGTGGATTTTGTCTACGTAGTCGCATGAGGCATGACAACATCAATAAGACACAATGGTTGAAATCCTAGACACACTTGAAAGAGACTACGACCAGTCGAGCTATGGAGAGCTCTATTATAACTATGTTGCACATATGGAAGACTCTCATCCTAGTTTCGAGGATTCTTGGAGTTGTACATGCAGAGTATCTACACTATCATCCTATTGACAACCTCTGACTGACCATCCGTCTGGGGATGAAAGGTAGTTGATTGGGTGAGCTTGGTGTCCAATAGTGTCTAGAGTCTTGATCAAAATGTGCTCAGGAACCTGTTATCCCAATCTGATATAATGTTTTGTGGGATCCCAAAATGTACCCATACTCATTCAAAGAAGAGTTTGGAAGTGTCCTCTTCTGTGATAGTCTTCTTATAGGCCGCTAGTATAGCCATCTTAGAAAATTTGTAGACGACCACAAATACACAGTTATTACCATGCTTGGTAGAAGTGAGGCCAAACATATATTCCATGGATATGGATTCCCATGGCTCACTGGGAGTAGGTAGAGGAGTGTATAGGCCTTGCTTCTTAATGGTTGGTTTGTTGATGGTGCAGGCACTGAAGGATCTGACATATTTCCCAACATATAGTCAGAGTTTGGGCCAATAAAATTAGTTTTGTAGTACAACCACAATTTTATCCACACCAAAGTGCCCTGCAACCGGACTATAGTGCGCCTCCCAAATCAGCTTGGCATGCTCACTTGAAGGAACAAAAAGGTGGCCCAGGTAGCATAATAATGTGTCCTAGAGGTGGAAATAAAGAACTTTCTTTCTAGATACTAGTATCGGGTATGTCGAGGTGAACTCTCAATATTTTTGGTATAGTTGCGGCCATCCAGAGGTCTCGTGACCATAAGAGTTGAGAACAATAGTCAGTGTTGCAACTGGGGGCCGGCTGAGGTAGTCTGCAACATGATTGGTGCTGCCCTTTTTGTATTTAATTTTCAAGTAGAATTGTTGCATATATGT
This sequence comes from Pinus taeda, assembly GCA_000404065.3. Lineage (NCBI taxonomy): Eukaryota > Viridiplantae > Streptophyta > Pinopsida > Pinales > Pinaceae > Pinus > Pinus taeda. The sequence goes on from APFE030849633.1 coordinate 128,352, forward strand.
AGACCACTTCTTATGGTGATCATTCTGAAAATTCCCTTGTGTCTGTATAAATTGAAGAGGTCGGTATGGATGACTGTCTCCTTCCCTCGAATGTAGTGCTTCCATTGTTGGCAAGCCTGCACAATGGAATACATCTCTTATCATAGGTGGGGTACTTCCAAATTGTATAAAAAAGTGTCTCACTATGATAGGCCACGGGATGCCTGTGTTGGGTAAGGACTACATCATTAGCATAGTCTGAGGCTGTTGAAAATAGCAACAAGAAATGCTAAATATATAAGTGCTAAAAATAACATTTCTATAAATAGAATTTCAGGGTATATTCCAATTTTAGTTAGTCCTTGAACTAAATTTGAGAATTAAAATTCGAATTTGATCTTAGCAGTTGTTTGAAAAATAATTAATTAATTTGTCTTGAGTTAATTAGTTGGAGAAAATAAAACATGAAGTCCATGTGAAGACATGCAACGATTATCCCTTTGATTGAGGAAGTTATCCCTTAATTAAGGAGATCAAGATGAGTTGTACTTTGAGTTGTAATTAGTTAGCTCAGTTAATTGAGTTAAGTCCAGTTAGATTAGTTCCAACAGTTTGTGGAA